>OMNV01023498.1:16723-37885 GCA_900303265.1 Brotula barbata
AATGATTTGATGAATTCTATCCATGGCCGTACGGTTTCATATGTTACAGCTTATTACTAGTTCTTGTCAGTCCACTCCGGGTCCAGGTGATGAGTTATAGCTTCTCCTTGGAGGGAATCCAGATATACGGTCCTGAATGTTCCTCTATCACCTGTTTGCAGTGGTTATAAATGTCCTCTAAGGTGTCGCCTTGAACCAGGGCTGCAAAGCAAAGTGAATCTTTATGTAAACTGGAGCTTTGGACAACACACACACACACACACACACACACACAAACAGAGGTTAGCACACAGACAGACAGGGAGGAAGACAGACAGAGAGGAATGTTGTGTGTTCAGATAAAATTGGGAAGGAAGTCTGAGTTGAGTTGCCATGACAACTCCATCCTCCCCACCCTACCCCCTATACACACACACACACACACACACACACACACACACACTGAGGCATACAAATACATGGATAAATCCAATAGATGGGGAAACGTGCGTGAGAGACCGATTATGGTAGAGTGTTGTCCGATAAGAGATTGTTTTGTGTAAAATGACAGTGAATTACCACACCAGAAACACTATCTGTAGCTCGGTGTGCATTTGTGTGTATTATTGTGTGTGTGTGTTAGCATGTTGATTTCTTCCTGCTATTGTCAGACACACACACAGCACACATAACAAAACTGTGTGTGTGTGTGTGTGTGTGTGTGTGAGTGTGTATTTCTGTGTGTCTGAGGTCACACAGAGGCTGGGTCTGCCACATAACATAATAACATAACAGCTCCACAAAATAATCTGATCCACTGTTGACAACATGGAGGACAAAGCTCATCACTTTTACTTTTTGTTTGTCTTGAACATACAGATGTTTTCAGGGGTGGGACTTGCCCATGACCTTCTGATATGCTGTTGATATGATATTGTATTATATTGTGCCAAGTATTGCGATTCTGTAAGTACCGCAATTTGATATTGTGACATTTTCTGGTTTTTAGAATTTAAAAACTTTTTTTCTTTAAAACAGACAACTTTAGTTTAGAAATTTTAATTCCAAGAAAAGTTGTATCTACACGCGTTTGACATCATATTTGCTTTGTAACAAAACATTTTTGAGCATTTAAAGTCACATTTTTATTGAGATTCACTGAGAACGGCAGTGGAACAATAAGAACATATCATATTCTAAATATTAAACTAAAACGATTGATGAGTCTGTGACTATAACAATAATCATACAAACGTAAAAGGTTACAAATAAAGCCAGGAGACAGTAATACTAAACTAAAACAGCTGAATCCTGAACACGGCAGCACCAAGTGTTGAGTGCACAGCTCCACATTTTTGTGGAATACAGCGCTGTGATGGGATTACAGATTTAGGCTGGCGAGTGTGAAATATGTTAGGGAAGCTGGCACTTTAACAAAACTACGAGGTGGAAGTGTTTTAATTTTGACAGGTCAGTCCCAGTGGAAAGATGTTTAGCTGCAAAATGAGCTAAAGGTGCAATTTTAAAAAAGTCAAGAATTGATTCTTCATCTGCCTGATGATTCACAATTTGTCTCAAGAGTGGCAATTTGTAGCAGAATTGATTTTTCTCCCACATTCAGTACAGAGATGTTAGTTAAAATATATACTAAATCATTCTGGCTCCTCCTCTGTTACAAAGCGTGTGTGTGTGTGTGTCTGTGTTTGTGTGTGTGTACCTGCGTGTTTTGTGTGAGCAAGCTTTATCTATCACACCCCATTACCTGCAGCACTGAAAACAGGCCTTTAGAGACAGAGGCACGTATTCTGTCCCTTCTCTCTCTTACACACTAACACACATACACACTCTGGGCATGCGGCGTTACCGGCGGCAACAAACAAGCCTCTGAACACACTGACCCACATAGAGAGAGACGGATAGAGAAGGAATGAATAAAAGGGAGTAGAGAAATGGGGACGAGGTAGAATGCAGAGAGGTCAAGATAAAAAGAGCATCATAAATAGAGCTACAAATGAATGGATGGGGCGTAAATGTGCGAGGATAGTGGATGACACAGTCTGACTACAGGAACTGGAGTGTCCTTAAAAGTCAATACTCTGTGGAGCTCTAGGTTAATGACATTCCAGATGTGTGTGTGTGTGCGTGTGTGTGTGTGTGTGTGTGTGTGTGTGTGTGTGTGCTGATCAGGACTAAAGCTGATATCTGTTCTGTGTAATTTCACACATTTAATCGACAATAGGGATTAAGTCTGTACAAGATGAAGAAAGACTGTGATGTGCAATTACTTGTTGGATTACGCAATGACAATAAGTGATACGATTAGTCAGAGATTAACGTGTGTTAACAGTCCATTAGGTGGAGGAAATGCATTACAAGATGATTTTTCTCTCAGGCTGTAGATACGATCATGAAATTCCATGCAGTGTCAAAGGTAAATCGATCCGACCCCTGAAGCCCCGCCTCCCTGATAGGAATTAAAACTGCTATACACCGTTCATTAGTCCCCTTGTAAGGATGATGAATGATCTCTTTTCAGTTCAACCAATTGTTTGTTGTTAATTACTTATTAATCACTAATATTGAGTGCCTTGTGGCCTTTGATTGACACATTGATCTGCAGCCCACAATCCTTTTGATTGGCCAATAATTTGTCTTTAATTTTTCATCAGTTGTTTAGTCAATACACTGTCAAACAACAATCCATTTAAGCATCCGAGCTGTTTTTTTTCCCCTGTGCCATCTCATTTTCCACAGGCAGAGAGCAAGATATATAGCTTTACGCTTTTATGCAGTCCCGGTGTTGCGTACCTATCAGTGGAAATAAGGAGACGGCTGATACATCGAGTTTCACTTGTAGAAACAAGTGAAACCTGATGTGTACGCTCTGCCTGCTCTCATCACTCTCCACTTTCAGTACACTCCGCCGCTCTCAGCTGTGGCGCTGAAGGCTGAGAGGTCGACCGTGTACTATAACCCCTCATCCACACCAGACTCTGGTACTCCACTGCTGCCCGGTGGGATCACCTCCTCAGCTGTCAGGAGCCGCGCAGAGAGAGCCCGCTAGCATTTTATTACACAATTCACACACATCATTGGTGCTGGATGCAAGTAGAGGTGGCCAAATCTGATAGCATTCCCAAGAAGACCGTTCTGCTTTCTTTGGAATACATTGGCAGACACGGGGACATGCGAGTGTCAATTACAGATGAAACACCAGTCAGGGTGCTGATACGCAGTGGCACATGTGAGGAATCACATTGTCTTCTTTGACGAGAACACTGTGTCAGGAATTAAAATAGGTTTTATACCGTCATTGATTTTTAATTGGTTTATTCTTGGTGTCAGTGGAGACTTTCAATTCCTGGCCTGCTGTGTCTGATGTTTTTCCACCATACAAACATTACAGGGAAGACTGTTTCCCATTTTGCATACAAATAAAGAAATTATTAATACTGGCACTAAAAATGCAGGGAATTTTTATTGGCCTTTAAGTGCCTCCACTGAATGTTGATATGCATGATTGTTCAGTGTTAATCTAGCATAATGCGTGCGTGCAAGCGCACACGTGTGTGTGTGTGTGTGTGTGTGAGAAAGAGAGAGAGAGAGAGAGATGTGTTTTTCAGGGTGCCCTTGCCAGTTTTGCTTGCATAATGTTCCAAAAATAGACCAGATTCACCTGTAAGCGGGGAAGGAGACATAAAGGGGACGCAGGACAAATATAAGGGATTGAAGGATGAATAGAGAAGACAAAGAGAAAATTTGCATGGTAAAAATGAAATTGGCTGGATTTCCATTTTGTGAAAGAAGTTGGAAGGCATCATTACCAAACGGCATACTTTTAAGAAAAAATTCAAATCATCTCTGTATAAATACTGAGACTTCAGAACACAGACTTTGTGGAGTTCAACAGAAGAGAGGTGAAAAGGGAGGTGTGGTGCTGTGGATCCAGTGTCATAGCTGCTCACGCTCACACTCACAGTATTCCTAAACTTGTGAGGCCCGTCCATTGACTACATTAACTTCTTAAATATTAATTTAAATGGTAATCTCGTAGCTACCCCCTGATCTCAAAGCCAAACCTAAAACCAACCCCAGAAAACCCCTAATCCCAGCCTCAACCCCTGCCTGAATGGACGCACACAAGGTTCCACAGCACCCGGCTCAGATGTCTGGTGTCAGGTCTCCTCTGGCCGTCTGATTGGCTTAATTACCTGACCTGTGCCGAGTCCATTGGTGTAGGCTGTTAAAAACTGCATGGTTTGTGTTGCTTTTGGTGAGAGACATGTGGATGACAGCAACGGGATAAGTGATGCCCTTCAGAATGTTAAGGATGATAAAAGATGGTGTGGACACAAAGGTAGTAAAGAAAGGAAAGGTGAAAAAAGTGCGCTGGTTCAGACGGCTTCTTGGCTACAGGTGAGTGAGATACTGAAGTGCTGAACGGCTGCCATCTTAACTCGTATGCTTACCTCTATTCACATAGTGACTCTAACCAATGTAAGTGATTCGCATAAGAAGTAGTAAAAGAAATTCAGTCGTTAAGATGCAACGCTCATATCGGCCTGATGTTAATGAAGCTACCTCTCAGATTCCCGCGGGCTTTATGTGACTGATTACAGTAGTTTGAGCTTGAAGCAATTTGTCTTATGTGCAGTTATTCTGGTAGTCATAATTAAAACATATAGGAAAAAGAATACAAGAAAAATACAACTAATATGTCCTTTCAGAACAGGCAAAGCAACTCTCTCACTGAAGGCATTCATTATAGAATTAGCCAACGTTTAAATGTACTCTGGTGTCATATACCAGCAGACCCACAGACCCGGGAATATCTGCAGATATGCTACAGAAACACGTCCTTAGGACATACATTTCTTGAAAATTGTGGCATTTTGTAAAATTGCAGGGGTATTGCTATAAAAGACTAGTTAGTTTTGTGAAGTGGAAAATAGTGCCTTGACAGCGTACGATGATAAGTGTTGTGAAGTACTTCACACGCAGGCAGCCAAGGCAGCCCATCACTTTTCAGACTTAATTTGATGGTAGCAGGTGATAACAGCACAGCCCATTTAATATGGGCTCTTCAAAGAATACAGTAGCTAAATGCCTGCAGGGACACTGTGGAGAAAGTTTCACTGATGGAGGCTTCTGCACCATTTAGCACGAGAGATTCCAGCCCTCGTGATGTTTTTATCCCCCTCAATTACTTTAATGGTACTGAAGTAGAGAAGTTATTCATTTAGGATTGGCTACGTTTAGAAAAGTGTTGAGGAACGAGGAAGATAGCATCAATCTCAGCGTGTTTGCTTTGAAGTGAAGACAGTATACTGTGTGTCTGTGTGTCTTTATACGTCCAAATTCATCCCACACGAGGCGATCAGGATTCAGTCAGAGTAGCTGCATTTCCAGTTCCCTATGAAGTTGCTGTAACACACAGTAGATTTTCTAGCAATATAATTACTGGATGAGCTGCTGCTGTGCCGTGGTCATAGCAACGCTGACAACCCACCTCTACTGGGAGAGGAGGAGTAGGCAGAGGAGGAGGAAAAGGAGAGGAGGAGACACAGGGTAGGATGAGAGGAGGAAGAGGAGGAAAAATTGTAGAAGCAGAGGAGGAGGGGGCGATGGGAGCAGAAGTAGAACTAAAGGTGATAGGACAAAAAGATGAACAAAAGGAGAGAGGAGGAGGGAGAGGAGTGGAATTAGTTGCAGAAGACGAGAGAGGGACAGTAAAAGGGAAAGGAGAAAGGGGAGAGAGAGGAAGAGGTGGTAGAAGAGGATGCCTGCAGTTTTATCAGCAGCTGTATGAACGGGTCAATTAAAGGCCTCACTGGCTTCATTAACATGAACACACAGTGACGGTCACACAGATAATCATGTTGAGCCTGTTGTTCATCTTTTGACGGTGTTGGCCAGGTTCCCCGGTTTGTTTTGGACCATCACCACTGCTGTGATACCCAATCATAATATTGTATCTTCCTATTGTGACAAATTCCCAGTGGCTTGTCTTTGATAAAGTCTTTCTTTGTATAAAGAGTGTTATCTGTTGGTTATTGTTATATGACGCATTCCATCCCAAGACACAGAAATGCTCATAATTGAGTCCAGTATCTGCAGTTAGAGCCTCACAACTATGATTGTTGTTTTTTTTAAAACATTCAAGAACTTCTATTTGGTTCTCCATCTCTTTCTGATCTTTTCTGTCAAAAAAAGAGATGTGTGTGTGTGTGTGTGTGTGTGTGTGTGTGAATGACTATTTGGGCGTACTCGTAAAACAGACGTTCTTCTTTGAGTCAGTTTGCATTTGGTCTTTCTTTGCCTTGGCAGATGTATTATGCAAACGACACACAGTGAAAAAAATGCTGTGATTTGGATGTGATCTTTTGAGTTGATTTTGTATGTTAACGCTCAAGATACTAGTGATTATTTATTTCTGCTTTGCTCCTTTTTTTTTGGCAAACCCGAGATGGTGTGTGTCTACATGATGAATGTATGTGTGATATGAAACACAGAAGCTTTAATTGTGCTCATGTTAGATTAGGAGTCAGTCAGATGTAGCACAGTCCTGGCTGTGACCTCTGTGTGCGTTTGCATATTGTGCTTGTGTAGTGTGTGCGTGTGTGTGTGTACATGGTTCTCTTTTACAAGCTCAGACTTTCCCTTTCTGCTTCTTGTGTTCACGCCATTTGTACATTGTACTCATGAAAGTGTGTACATCAGTGTGTTCAAACACTCTCAGTCTACAGATTCAAAATTGATCAACTCTGATAAACATTTCATATATTAAATGATAAATTAACTTTCAGTTCATTGCCTGATTGATTGAGTAAATAATCAATATAGTATTGATTTCAGTGTCCTTCTTCATTTCACTTAACACTTAACTTAACAGTTTGGTTGGGATGAAAATATGAGAAGTGAAAGAGATCAATTTAAAAATGAATAAAAGATTATGTGAATAAAAAATATTGGAAATAATATTACATTTGATCATCTGATTGTGTTTCTCACCCTAATGGTCTCAATAATTAATTTGCTGACTAATGAAGGAATGACGGCCGACAGTAAGATTGATGTTGTGTTTTAATTTGGCAAAAGATTTTCATTGGCTTCTTATCAGCTTTATGAGGCTAATGAAGTGTGTGTGCATGTGTGTGTGCATGTGTGTGTGTTGACAATATGGCATATGTCCAGTCACCAGTCCTTGTGTTTGTGCTGTTGTCACCCACGCATTACTATTTTTATCCCAAGAGTCGTGAATGTGGGTGCCTGTGCGTGTATTTGTTAGAGAGACACAGAGCGTGAGTGTGTGCGTATGTGTAAATGTACCTACGTGCGTGTGTCATTGTGTGTCATGTCGTGTCATCGGGTTACAGAGTGTGTAAGTAGACTCCTCTTTGTCCTGGTTGATAATTTTAGAAAGACGGCCTCTGAAACTTTCAGCAGGGGGTAGAGGTACACTGTATAACTTTTCCACTCCGCGCACACACACACACCTCTAGTCATTCCTAATTTATCAAACATCTCATCTCATGTCAATGTTATTAATACATGATAAAATGTGACTACTTTTAATTCATTAATGTAACACAATACATCTGCAGTTATATTTGTTTTGATTCCTGAAAGGGTAGAAAATCAAGGACGGAACGAAAAGCAAGAAAAGTCAAGAAAATGGGTAAAATGAAGGCTTAGCTGTGTGATGGATGGACACTGAAAGATGGCGCGGGAGAGAGGTGACTGCTGACTCATCCTCTGACAGAATCTGTCTTCATTTCTCTCCTCACCCCAAAGCGCAGTTGGCACGCTCTGCTCCAAGCTGTTCCCACTTCCACTCACCAAATATTTCCAGCTGAACTCGCTGAAATCGAACATGAATAATTAAGTCAAAAGAACTAACCAGTTATTGTGAAAGTAGCTCCACGCTGAAAAGAGAGAGCCGTGTCACAAACATGACCGCACGCACTACGCAACTGCTTATTAACAGCGTGACAGGTCTGGATTTTAATTCATGCACAGCAATGCTGATTCTAAACAAAGAGGCCCATTCTGAACCCTCTTTGAATGGAGAGACATTCATTCATTCGCATTCTAAATAAGTTATTTTCTTTTACCGTATTGGAGTAAATTGTGAATGTTTTTGTTTTTTGTTTGTTTGTTTTTAGGAAAGCCATCTCGCGGTCCGGCCTGCAGCACCTCGGCCCGCCTCAGCCCGCCCTGCCGCCTGCATCCAACGGCCCCAACAAGGAGTTCTGCACCTCTGTGGACTGGACGGTCGGTCAAATATTCTTAATCCCATTATTTATAATCACATGAACACACCAGGGTTGTTGTGAATCAAAGATATGTAGACAATTATTGCAATTTTACAAAATGAGGGGTGTTCAGAGACTGAGGAGCCTCTAAGACATACGTACATTCAATAAGTAAGGGATAACGTAGTGTCAGCCAGTGAGCGTGCATCAAATGCTCCATCCTTCCCAAATCAATCAAATCCATATTAAAGTCTTTGATACTTGTAGACGAGCAGCCAGTTTTGATACTTTGATACTTCTACCACACATACGCACAGTCCCTCTGTCTCTGCTCCTTATTTTGTCTGGCTGGGTCACTGAACAACATTTGGATTTTCATGACAATAAATCTGCTCTCAGGCTGGTTCCATCGCCCATCTGTTCATGTGGAAACGAAAACAATCAAATTCTTTGGTTGTCATCTAAAAAATGGGCTCCATGATATACTGACGGGAAGAAAGTTCCAAGACATAAAACTTTTGTTATAATCCATCATTTTCATTTGAATTACGTTTTATCCAACCCAGAATACCGAAGAAGCTGCCAGGATGTTGCACAAAATATCCCAAAAATGTTGTTCTGACCTGTCTTTATGAATCAGACTGATCCGGGCATGACTTCTAATATCCTGTTTAGTTGTTGACTGCATGGTTAATTAGTAGCAAATGAAATGTGCTGCATTATTAATTGGAAGTTGTAAGTAGACAAACAGTAAGATCACATCTAAGCGATCAGTCTGCAGGGACACTTCCACCACGTCATCGCTGGCCTTTAGCTCTCCGCAGGACACACACACACACACACACGCAGACACACATATATATACACACTCACGGCAATGTAGTTAATCATAAATCCATGTACATTAATCCAGCACTGGGCTGTGCTTCAGGCTGTGTGTGGTTGTGTGTTGTGTAGGTACATGCATGGTATTCCCGTCGTGTTTTGATTAGCGCCTTGCAACAACACACAGTGAAATTGCCCACACACTCAGCGGCAGCAATTATGTGCTTGACACAATTTTTGATGGCTTTCACTGCTGAGGGTTTGGTTACAGTTTAATATGGCAGGATGTAACCTATGTGAAAGGAATGCCGGGGTAGTGTGGCTTATTATGTCATTATTCTCTCCTTTGCCGTCTTTTTACAGGAAAACGCAGTGAACGGGGATCACCTGTGGCTGGAGACGAGTTGTTCAGGAGAGCTCTGTTATCTCGGAGAGGACACCTGCCTGCTAAAGACCGCAGTGAGTCATGTGAACGCTGAACTTACGTGAACACTGAACTTACGTGCTTACGTGTGTAAGCAAAGGACTGTGTGGGTTCCGATTTTTTACCTAATATTTACACAAATCATTCTCTAATCATGATATAAAAACACAATTTAACCTGATTATAGCGGCTATGAAAATGGTGGGCTAATTTGCATTGATTGTCTTTCTGTTACAGAAAGTGGTTTTCCTTCTTGAATTGTAAATATAGATGATTTATTTCCTGCGTATTGAATATATGTATGTCGTCTGACCTCAAGCACTCAGATAAACGGTACAAAGTGTTTCTTTAGTTGGCCATTATCTGCTCAAATTGTTTAAGGCATGTTGGTGTTGCATCGTTTATCTGTGAAAATCCTTACGTATTGGACAATGTGAACCAACTTTCTTGTAGTGGTGCTGCTTTATGCAGCTACAAAACCGTTTCTCTGCACTTCCTGGAGCAGTCCACTGCATCGGAGTCTACATGGCTGTAGTCCCAGCTTCACATCACATCACGTGTCGCTGTCCACGGGTGAAACCCTCAGAAAATAAATCATCTCTGCCTTGACCTGAATGGATGATACTAGCAATTATGCTTTAGAGACATTTAAAGAAACAATCGTATCTGCACCGACATTCTCAAAGGGTTGAGCTTGTATAAGTAGAGATGAAACAAATCATAGACCTTCGCTCCATGTATGACACGGAACAACAGCACTTGACCCATTACCTTTGATAGTCATGACATTATAACACTACATGTGCAGGTTTATGATACAGTAATAGTATGAAATTACAGCTCCAGAGGCTCTGTAAGAACACATTAAGTCTGCTGTCAGGAAGACGCCGCTGTGGTAAAAACACATTTACTGTAAACTCGGGCTGGTGGGTGTGAAATGAGATAAACTGACTGTCGTCCCTGCGTGCTTTTAGTCGCTTAAGGGGACGACCTAACCTCCGTGGAATCTTGGATTGCTTTGACAAGTCGTGGATGACATATACCTGTCCACACTTAGATCCTGCTGATTTAATCTTAATTGTGCAGGAAAAGCGTCGGCAGTGTGAGTGATGCAGCAGAGGCCGTAAGCCACGGACTTAAAATGACGTGGGAGTCGAGCTGCTGAAAATGTTTTTTGACACCTCGGTGTACAAATTCTCACAGTAGCTGGCAGTACTGCAAAGACAGCGGTGAACAGAGAGAAAAAAAGATTATGAGGATGAGGAATCCTTTTATTTTGGAAAGTGGCTCATATCCTACTCAGACGGTTTTACCCATAAGCCCTGTTCACTGCCTGGGGTAAAAAATGTGCTTTTTATGAGGCTGAAAATCCAGAATCACTTGAAGGTCCAATAATTATTCTAAGCTATCACACTTTAATGGAATTCCAAATGGGTACATACAGTATTACATATGGAGTCCATACAAAGAAGTATGATGATAATAGTGATGGTTTTGGGTCACAATGAGTTTAAGATGCAATCTGTTCCGTTACACATTTGGGTGTTGAGATAATTTTCACTACCATTTACTCTTTTGTCTTATTTGTTTGATTAATGGATTGGTGTATAAAATGACAAAAGCCTAAGGTGACCCAAGCAGTAAATTCTACTGCATTAATATGCTGGAGGCAAAGGTTTAGTGCTTATTCTCTTATATGAATAATACAATGAATCAACAAACAGCATTATTGCGCAACATTATAACATTATACAATCACAACATTATTTCCATTGATCATTTCATTAACAACAAAAGATTTCATGACCATTATAAATATAACAAACTTGAACAGAAATAAACATGAAGTACACTAGTCCCCCCGCTGAGGTTTCACTGAGGTGTCGCTGCCTATTTTTCCTGTAATTTTTAATAACAATTGAATAAGCATCATATTTCAGTCAAATCTAAATGAAAATAAAACAGTGTGTTGCCTGGCAGGTTCCTTTGATGTTATGTAACGAAAATAACAAGTGTTAACTGGATGTGTTTTCTTCTTCCTGCAATACAATTAAATCAGTCATAAAATTGTTCACATTCAAACGTGTATCTATGTATTTTCAGATATTTAAATGTTGCCTTAAATCTCGCAGCTGTAGCTCCGCCCCTGCAGACAGTGTGCACCTGGCCAGCTGCTTTCCAAAAAGAGCTCTTAAGTTAGGGACGACATGAGTCCATTTCATTTTGAGCTGTGACTCATGAGGAGCAGCAACTGAAATTGTCAGTGTCAAGAAGCTGCTGCGGAGAAGTGACTCTTGATGTGTTTTTAAAATTAATATGAATCATCTGTGAGTACAAATGGTGTGTGTTGTGGGATTGGGGACCCTTATCTCTCTGTAACAGGTGTGCATATCATCAGTATGAATTCTTGAATGTGTGTGTGTGTGTGTTATCTCACCACCCTTTGTCCTTTGTCTTTTCTCTCCTTTAAGAAGTCAGCTCCCCGGAGGAAATGTGCAGCCTGTAAGATTGTTGTTCACACCGGCTGCATCGAACAACTAGAAAAGGTACGACACACATAAGCATGAACACTCACACATTGACACCGACATTCATATTCATTGACTTTATTTGATACTCTCCAGATTAACTTCAGATGTAAACCGACCTTCAGAGAGGGAGGATCTCGATGCCTCAGAGATGTAAGTCCGTATGTATGAGAATTTGGGTCAGAATATGAGAAAAAATACATATACTGTGAGATAAGTATTTAAAAAATTTAAAAGCAGGCGTGTGTGTTTACTTAGTTTATTTTTTGTATCCATTAATGTTTCTAGAATGTACTGAGACATCACTGGGTTCATAGACGAAGACAGGAGGGGAAGTGTCGACAGTGTGGAAAAGTGAGAGGACACAGACACACACACAAACACACATTATTATTGATTAATACACAGAATTTCAGTGGGCTTTTTCACTTCCACAGAGTTTTCAGCAGAAGTTTTTCCACAGCAAGGAAATCATCGCCATCAGTTGCTCCTGGTGTAAACAGGCTGTAAGTTTTTCACGTAAAACTCTTCGCATCTCAGATGGGAAAATAGTCATCGATTAAGTGATTGATAACAATAATCAATAATAAAGTGAGACATTTGCTTGCAGTTCCACAACAAGGTCACGTGTTTCATGCTGCACCAGATTGAGGAGCCGTGTTCACTGGGGGCCCACGCTGGGGTCATCGTACCACCCTCCTGGATCATCAAAGTCAGGAAACCACAGGTGTACACACACACACATACATACAAAGCCCGTACAGAGAACCCCAGCAGTGACTTTGCTGGTCATCTGAGTGTGATGAGAAATGACAGTGTGGAATCTAAATGTAAAACGCTAAAAGGCGTGTGTCCAAATGTGTGTGTTGTGTATGTGCTTGTGTGTCATTTTTGCTCGTGATGTGATGAGTGTTGACACTTGCCTGACATCTGTCTAAGAGAACTGTGGGGGTTGTGTATTGTCATGATACACACACACACAAACGCACGCACATACAAATGCCACGTCAAATGCTTCATTGAACTTTTAATTACATCACAATGGGTATTGTGACACTAACCACAGTGTGTGTGTGTGTGTGTGTGTGTTGTAGAGCTCGCTTAAGAACTCTGCCAGGAGGAAAAAACGGACGTCGTTTAAACGAAGGACAAGCAAGAAGGGATTGGATGTAAGTAAAGACAGAGTATGAGTTTTGTTTGCTTTGAAATTTATCTTGTACATTTACGTTCAAACAAAGTTTGTTTTGAGAAACGTGGGCGATGCTTTAGTCCTTGACATTTTCACAACAAAAACAGTGTGGAGTAATTTGCTCCAGTCGTCATTTTGACTCAGAGGTGTTTGTATGCCAAGTTGTGCGTCTTTACGTTGATAAGGTATTGTATTTTGCGTATCCATCTCTCTGCCTAGGAGTCGAAATGGCGTCCGTTCATGTTGAAGCCTCTCCCGTCTCCTCTCATGAAGCCCATTTTGGTCTTTGTCAATCCCAAGAGTGGCGGCAACCAGGTCAGGATATTTTAAATTCTCTGGAATTTATGTAGGCTAAAGTACAAATACAGTACAACCTAAACATATTCGAGCTACGGCATTATCAGTGTGGAAAACCCTGTAATAACCCTGTAAATACGTGGCATGATGACGTGCCAGCTGCCAAAAACAGAGCTCATCAGGCAGATACCGTTGAAACCAGATTACTGTTATCAGATGACCTGAGTTTACCAGATAATTTGCCTGAAATGTTTTGTTCTCAAGAAATGTGAAATTCATCATCAACATAACACGGTGCTGGTTGTTTACATGCATTCGATATGCTTGGGTTTTTGTCCTTAGGCTAAATTTGATTAAGTGGACGTTCTTCAAGAAATGCATGCTGAAGTATTTTGCTCACACTGTGACGTTAGCCATGCCCGCATAAATCAACGTAAATCACATAATCAATATCTCTTACCCCAACGTACATGAATTTATTCTGGTTTATATACAACAACTATATAGAATCATGATCTTTGTCTCCTTCTCTATTTGTAGGGTGCCAAGGTGTTACAGATGTTTATGTGGATCCTAAACCCGCGACAGGTCTTTGATTTGTCGCAGGGTGGACTGAGAGAGGCGTGAGTACCCTGCACAATAGCAGTACTAGGATATATAGGAGGATATGATGATAGTTGGAACCTGTTTGCTCAGCCTACAGATGTATTTGTCGTGACCAGTTGTTTCACAAAGCATTTTCAGTAATAATTGTCTGATCAAATGTTTCTTTTCCCATTATTGTCACCACCCAATGTGATTAATGTCTCCTCACTATATCTTTAGTGATTATCCCCCTTTATTTAAATAAATTGCTAATGTGGCCTTTCGTGGGTTGAGTGATTTTTCATGAAAGTTATCCCAATTACGCCTACTTAACACTAATGAGCACCCTGCTTTCTGCTGAAAAAGCCTCTTTTATTTTACAACCTGGCTTCTCTTTGCTTTGTGAATTTCTAGGCTGGAGTTGTACAGAAAAGTGCCAAATCTGAGGATCCTCGCCTGCGGGGGTGATGGCACGGTGAGAGCCTATTCTATTCTATTCTATTCTATTCTATTCTAAACATGTCTGTGCTTTCATCCTTAGATCTCTATGTAGTATAATTATGGTTTGGTTGTTTGGTATGGTTTCCCTCTCACTGTCTCTCTCTCTCTCTTTCTCTGTCTCTCTGTCTATCCGTCTGTCTGTAGGTGGGGTGGATCCTGTCTGCTCTGGATGAGCTGCAGATGAACCCTCAGCCCCCTGTTGCTGTTCTTCCTCTGGGAACAGGAAATGACCTCGCCAGGACGCTCAACTGGGGCGGGGTGAGTTTGCAGCCTTGACTTTAGAGTCTCAAGACATACAGGGTCTCTCTCTCTCTGTCTCTCTGATACCCACTCATCCACAAAAATCTGTTTTGTCTGTTTGGACCCATAATCCTGTCAAAAATAAAGAGGAGGAGATGGAAGGTTAATTATCCTTTTCATCCTATAATGAAAAATATTCGCAAGTGACAATTTACAGAATAGAAGCAGAATGTCAACAAAAAGATAACGAAGATGAAATACAACTTTAAAAAAATTCTTATCCTAATTCTCGTAGTCAGAACAATAATAGTCACCTAACCTCACATATCAAACATCGCACATTAGGAAACATAGAAGTCTTTGTTGGTCCTCTTCATGTGGCTTGGCTTTATAATGTCATAACACAACTCTAACATCTAATATTGAGTGTAATCACCTGAACAATACAGACCAGTGCTGACTGATAAAAATGCACTTAAAGTTTCACATGCAAGGTAAAACTTTATGCCTTTTTTTCAAACGTCTGGTAAAAACCCTAATGCGATTTTTAAATTGCCATATATAGTTATATGTTTACACAGAGTGCCAGGCTTAGATTATGCAATTCTTAATCCATTTGTTCTGGCATGTAAACATCGCAGTCAGAGTAAAACACCTGCATGGATTTCCTCCGTGGGACAGTTCACCTCATGCTGTCATCAGGCATCGCAGCAGGTATACGGAGACAGTGGCACAGTCCTCTTAATCCATCTGTTTATAGGCCGGATTGCATTTTTGCCTTAATCGTTGTACAGTGTTGAGTAAATGTAAACTATAGTGAGTGATGCTTGATAAACGTATTTATTATACATTTTAATTCTGTGTAAATTGGGATTACCATGGTACAATCGTCTGACTTCATCTGTAACACCAAATACAAACTTGTCCGAGTTGTTTCCTTTGCACGTAACTGCTGAAAGTTCTAAAATATACTAAACTGTCCTTTGTGCTGTTGCAGCTGTTACTAAAAGATGGTGGAGAGCTGAAGCACTGAGCCTCTGGCCCCTGACTCTCACACACATCCACAAGACACGCATAGAAACACACCCACACGTTGCATAACTGTGCTGCAACATGGTGGAGAAGGCCTTTGCAGGCTCCCACATTCTGCGATCATGTTTTTCGTTGGACCTGTTATGTGGGCTGATAACATAATAAATGTCCATCTAAGTAAAATAATCTGTTTACTGGGTTTACATTATGCACAATCCACTTATTTCTTTTTCTGCTGGGCTCCCACACAACAAAAAAGCTTTTGGGAAATTGACTGGTGGGTTAAGAGTGAAGAAAATGGACCACTCTCTTCTGTTCCTCGTTACTCCCTGCTCCAGCTGCCCCCACATGCCTCTGTGTGACTGTGCCTCAGTATATCTGATGGATGTGTGTGTCACCACAGAGGGAAGGAGCACACCGCTGTGTGTGTGAGTGCCACAGAAGAGGCCCTGCTGATGAGTGCTACTATCATCAGATTGTTGTCTCTTTGTGCATGTGAGTGAGTGTCACTCAACGCGCTCCTCCAGTCGGCACATTGATTTTCTGACTCCGTCCAGAGGGAGACAGAAAATATGGAAAGACAGAGACATATGGATGGAGAGACTGTGTGCTAACGTGACTAATGAGAAGGAGGGAAGGAGGGAAGAATACAGAGAGCGGAACAAGAGAATAGAAATGCTGTGATGAGAGGAGAGCGTTTTCTTCATACTTTATGTTTGTGTGAGTGTGTGTGTGTGTGTGTGTGTGTGTGTCAGCCTTTCAGCTTTGTGTTTCAAGTTGTTATTATGGTGTCAGTTAAACAGTTTCAATGGCCACTTACTGAAAGCCAGTCATTACATTCTTTCTATCTTCTTCTGTGTGTGTATCCGTTTGTGTTTGTGTGCGTGTGTTTGTGTCTTTGTGTGTGTGCGTGCATGCGTGCGTGTGTGTGTGTGTGTGTGTGTGTGAGCGTGTTCTCACCCTCATTGGAATCAAGCTTTACTTTGACTTTTTGTTATCTGATCGTTCTCTCTCATCCCATCCATATTTTCAGCCTTTCGTTCCCTAACTCTGCCACTCCTCCCTCTAACCTCTTTGCTTCTCATCATTTATTTGTACTCAGTGTCCTCTTTCATGGGGTGAAACCAATGTTAATCTAAATTTCTTGCCTAAGAAATGCTTTATTTATTCTCCGTTATATTGTTTGAACTTACAGGGTGAAATTATGAAAATAAGAACAACACATTCCTTATTTTGGCCTTGGAAGTCTTGGGGTTATTTGTACAAGTTATTAGCTATTAGCAGGTGTGATTTCTGCTGCTGCACCAGTACAAATCAATCGAAACATCAGAGATGGCATTTGAAAAAGCAGTTAATGTCCCATGGATATTCCACAAACCTTGCTCTGTACGTTTTCCAATGAGAACTATGACGAAATAAAAAAAGTGAACACTGGACATTATATTTGGAAACAATATTTTTAGGCCATCGACAGCCTTTCACACTGCCACACTAGCTTTCAACTAGATGGTCGCAGAGATTAAGTTCTGAGCCATTAGATCTGGATCTGGATTGCTATAATCTGGATCTGGGGTTCAGAAATGAAGATTTTTTTAAAATTTTCAGATAGGAGCCGTATTCATCCAGGCATAACTGGGAGGCCCGGCAGACCTCCAGTAGCGCTACAAATATATTACCACTACCGACCATCATCTTGTTGATGTTGTGCTGATTCAGTTTTAATGGAGGAGCTCCATTCAGAAAAGTCCCACCATTGTGGAATCATGGCTTTTTATTCATATCTCCTCATAACTCATAAAGTTAGAGTGATCATTCAAGTTTTTGAGGTCAGGGAGGGGCATTATAAAAGTCAAATGAACACAGAAACGTCGTTTTTTGGTGTTGTGGCAATGTTTGGCCTTGGCAGATGGTTGTTCTCTATGTGCTTTTCTTGTCTTAACTTGACTTTTCGCTGTCCTTTATCATTTTTGAGTCTGGTTTATCAATATTCTTGATATTGATAGAGGTATATCTCTGCACACATTCTGTGTCATATGTGAAATGTGATCGTGCTGCGTCCTGGGGAAAAAATATTAAATTGCACTGCGCCGTCACAAAAGCTTCGCTGCTGACTGCGTATACGTTATTTAATGCAGATTCTGTCTTTCTATCTCTGCAGGGTTATACAGATGAGCCGGTTTCTAAGGTTTTGTGTCATGTGGAGGACGGCTCAGTGGTGCAGCTGGACAGGTGGAACCTTCTAGTAGAGAATAGCACCCCTCAGCCCGAGGAGGGCACACAGAAGGTCAGAAATCACATCTGTTGGTCAAGACTAAAAGTGATACTGAGTGTACAGAGTTGGATATAAGTATTAATGGATGTTCATTAATTGTTAATATTAATAATATTAACTTGCTTTTTTTTTGTATGTTCTTAGCTGCCTCTGAATGTGTTCAACAACTACTTCAGCCTCGGCTTCGACGCTCATGTTACTCTGGAGTTCCACGAGTCCAGAGGTCAGTCAAACCCATTTCATCTTCTTCCTTTTAAACTTCACCCTGATTTAACACCAACCACATCCAATTAAGTTTTCTATTTTAAGTTGAGCCCAAGAAATGAGTTTTCTGTCTAACTTTATAAATGTTTCTTTCCAGAGGCAAATCCAGAGAAATTTAACAGTCGCTTCCGCAACAAAATGTTCTATGCAGGAGTGAGTGACGCAAAGACACACACACAGCACACGCACACGCACACACACACACACACACACAAGGATCTACAGTAAACACACAAACATTTTTTTGCGCACCTAATGTGCTGCTCACAAGAGAACAGTGGAGGTGTGAAGAGACGGGACCTGAGCTTAAGGAAGATAGGTAAAGAGAAAATGGAAAGAGACCCCGAGTAACATTAATAATGTCTTAAAACTTTATAAAACTGTAATTTACTCAGTCAGCACAATCTCATCTAGATGATGTTGCTAGTTGCATATTTGCCCCACCAGGCACCCTAGTATGGTAAGCTATGTAAGGATAAATAGAGCTCCTGTCTGAAAATGCATTACTATACTGTAGAGCAATTTCCTGCTTTGGGTTGGTTTTTAATTGGTAAGTTTAGGTTTCTGAAACCAGCAGATAACCCATGTCTGGGAGATGGAAGGACAAGAGGATAAGTGTGAGGGGAAGGGTGGATTTCTCTTGTTTTAATCAGGGAAGTGTGATAAACTGTAATCCTGTTTGTTTGAGGCCTTTTCTCTCTTTTTGTGTGTGTGTGAGCAGGCCGCATTCTCAGATTTCCTCCAGAGAAGCTCCAGGGATTTGTCCAAGCACGTCAGAGTGGTGGTGAGTGTTAACACACTCTCTCTCCCTCCGTCTGTCTGTATCGTTTTCAGTGTTGACATGTCTGGGCGGCAGGTTGGTCGGCTGATTAAAAAGCAGGACACCGTCCGCCATCCTGATGTGTCCTTGAGTGAGACACTGAATCCTTCACCCCTGCACAGAGGCGGCTCTGTCAGTGGCCATGTTTCCTCTTGCAGTTTGTGATAAATTCTCGCTTTCGTGTTGCTGCTTTCTGTCAAGCATATATGTAACTGAATAAATTCAGGAAAAACTCCTCCGGGTCCACAAAATGAACCCGACCTGGAAATGAAACACTGCCACTCTTTTTAACTGATACACATCATTTGTACAACAGTATCGCAAGGAACAATAGATTCAGATGTCAAATATGTCTGCCTGGTACATTAACATGTTGCATTTCCGTTGAACTCCTTAAATGTAGATTGTGTTTACTGCCTGCCCTCTGGTGGTACCCTGTTTTACCTACACCAGGCCACGAGACATACGATCCCGCTTCTATTTCTACCTCTGTTTCTCTATTTCAGTGTGATGGTGCAGATCTAACGCCTAAGATCCAGGAACTGAAATTCCAGTGCATTGTGTTTCTGAACATTCCAAGGTGGGTGGATGTACAACACCGCTAATCTTTTGATGTAATAATGTGGATGATGTTCCACCGTTGCCTTTTTAACGTACGATACCTTTATTCCTATGCAGCTCTACTCCCTAAAATCTAGAGAACTAATTCAGCAGCTGACAGTAAAAATAAAATGTTTTTGGGTACCAAATGATTTAATACTTTATATAAGGGTAATGAATTTGCAAAGCTGCTGCTTTAGCTGGACACGGTAATTATAACATCTCTAAGAGGGGGCGTCCTGGTCGCTCGGAGGTTTAAGAAGCATAGCATGTAATCGCAGTGTCTCCAGCCATGGACTTTTCATGGCAGCCCCCACCCCCCTTTAGATTTCCTGTCTCCCTCTTTCTCTCCCTCTCTCTTTCTGTCTCTCTCCCTTTCTCCTCTCGACCTAACTGAGTGGAAAGTGTAAAAAAAAAAAAAATCAAAAAAGTGTGACCCACTTCCACATTCCACGTCATTGAAATTGAATTCAGTGTTTCCCATGAATTCTATTCTCATCAGTGGAAAAGAATTTGAAACGGCCTTCAGGCCATCATTAGTCACTGTAACTCTCCAGACGTTTTCATTTGAGAGATGAATCAAATTCCTTGAAGGAGGTTTGCAGCTATTTCAAGGTTTTAATGTCTGGCAGCACGGAGGCTGTAAAGATCACTGTTCAGACACACTGGAATCAGAACACTTCAATGATCTGATGTCCGAAATGATGTAGGGTTTGAGAGATTATAATAGTAGTGTAACGTTGAATTGAGGTTTTACCTGTGTGTGTGCGTGTATGTAGGTACTGTGCTGGCACCATGCCGTGGGGAAACACAGGCGACCACCGGGACTTTGAACCACAGCGTCACGATGATGGCTGCATCGAGGTTATTGGCTTCACTGTTGCCTCACTGGTGAGAGCTCCGCGTTGTCTGTGTGAAAGAGGCCGAGAAATGAAGAAAAAGGACCAAGGAAAGTCTTCAACATACATTTTGCTGCTTTCCACCAGGCGGCGCTGCAGGTGGGGGGCCATGGTGAGAGACTTCACCAGTGCAGAGAAGTCATCCTCACCACCTTCAAGACTGTACCTGTTCAAGTGAGTTCTCTCTCTCTCTCTCGTTTGCTCGCGCTCTCTCTCTCCTGTTACTTTTGATCATGTGTGTGCGCGTGTGTGTTTGTAGGTGGATGGTGAGCCGTGTAGACTTGCTCCCTCCACTCTTCACATCTCCCTTCGAAATCAGGCCAACATGGTCCAAAAGAGCAAGAGACGCACCTCAGTACCCCTGCTCAACGAGTGAGTCACTCACTCTCACACACACACACACACACACACACACACACACACACACACACACACACACACACTGACACATG
>OMNV01023500.1:4464-41097 GCA_900303265.1 Brotula barbata
GGTTTAATAACAGGGGTAAGTAAAGAGATGGAGAGAGAGAGAGAGAAACGAGAGAGATCCTCACTGACCCGCTGTTGCTAGCCTCTGATCCGTTGCGGGGTTGACATCATGGCTCCTCTCACTCATTAAAACACATAAAAACAAACGAATCTTGTGATTCCTTTTGTGAATGAATGTGGTTTTGCCGTGAATGAGTGTGTTATTGCTCCAGGGGAGAACTCATCACATGATGCTGTAACAAAAATCCCTCTGAGGACGTTTCTTCACCTCTGCTTGTTTTGCGCGTAGCCTTACGAAACGCTGCCCGGAGTGCATCATTCACGTCCGTTCTTGTCGCCATCCTGTTAGCAGAGTGAAAAAAAAAAGAAAGCGAGCACGATAACGAACAACAACATACAGGACAGTCAGGTTTGTCCCATGGATGCACAGCTGGATATAATCACAGGTTTTATCCAAACATTAGTGCGAGTGTGTGCTTCGTGACCGGGAGGATTACTCATCTATTATCGCTGATAGCACATGACAAATTTTCATTGTTACACGATGGGCTCACCAGCCTGTCTAAACCTATTAAACCTGTTCTGGTGTCTGATTACAGGATGTGAAGCACAAATGATGGTTTCAAAAATACAGTCGGTGCCAAGCAGCTTGTTTACACCTTACATCTGAACGGTTTCTGATAAGGCGGTGCAATGGATTTTTTTTCTTGGACCAGACTGTTTACACGCAAGATTTTGTGTATTTAGACATTTTTGTAGAAAAAACTCCCAGAGGACGACCCCCTCCATGCAGCTTTATGGAGCTCGTAACCTTCTTTAACTCATTATTTGTGTCAACACTTTTACTGCAGAGTTACCTCCAATTAAATACCTGTTGGCTTGTCACACAGTCACACCCACTCGGTGCAGAGTTTTCTTTCTGACGCTCTCCTTTGTCTATCTTCTTGTAACTATATGTACTAATCTCTGTCCTTACAAGCCTGGGCTATGGTATGAATACCTCTGAGGAGAGACTATCTGACTCTATGGCGTTATCCGCATTCATTATTCTGAGATTACAAAAACACAGACACTCAGTATGGCAACATGTGCAGTATATGCATGATTCTACTTTTCAAACGCCGTGTAAACGCCATACTTGGATTAAATTGGCATAAATCAGAATAAATCTGATTTGAGATCATGCAAAATTGAAAAAAAAAAACCTTCCTCATGTGGTGTGGATTAAGCAGTGTGTGGTGTATGTTAATTCAGCTCATGTATACAATTTATTTGAATTGTAGCCGTAATCCCAGTACAAACAAATCATCTCATTGTGCAAACATGAATGTATGCACTCACAGGACAGACGTTTACATGCATACAGTAGTCCAGTTAGAGTCAATAGTCAGTCTAAGAGTGTTTACATGAGATTACATAAGTAGTCCATGTGTGAGGCTGTTTACATTATGGTGGTCTAAGGACTTAGCCAGACTATTTCATGCGTATTACACGTTGATAGATCGGGCTGAGTGATGGTCTCAGTCTGATCTTGGACCTAAAAGCAGAGTGATTATTGACTAAAGACAAACAACTCCACTGGGTTTGTTAGTGTTCCTCTGTGTCTGCCTGTGTAAATAGCCAAAATAGTTGTCATGTTGGTCATAACAATAGGGGGTCTTCACGAGATAAAATTTTGATTTATGTTGGAAAGGAGCTGTTGAAAACCTGCCCAAACCCAACACACGTTAACTAAGTTTCACTTTCTATAAACGAGTGACCCAGCGACAGACACGCCTAATACGAAACAGGCTCAAGGATAATTAGATCCAGTACAAAATGGCGGTGTTGAGATCAGCAACACTCACAACATTAAGCGACACGAAACACCTAGTCCCTCAAGTTGGACAGAACGCCTCAGTTTTTCCTGCACTTCATTTCACGCTCTCTCTCACCTTAAAAAGCACAGCGTAAATGATGCCATGTGATCACAGCTGATAGGGAATCTGCTCGTATTGACACAGAGACCCCTGGAGACAGTGCCGGAACTGACCTGATTAGACTGAATATACTTTGGATCTGGCCTGAGTGGGTCCCGTGTAGCGTCCAAGTGGATCCCTGAATACCTCTAACAGCAACACTGCAGAGCTGAGTGAAAATCAATGGAGGATTTCTTACTTCCCCAGAGCACCAAATAAAGGAGAGAGTGTCAGCTTGCAAGCAGAAGTATACCTGCGGGGGAAAATACCCTCCGCAGACTGGGACTGACACAGGGACGAGTCAGAGCTCTCTGACAAGGAGTGAGTTGCTGTAGGCCAGTTTGACTGCTGAGTGACAGCATCAGATTCCCACGCAGGTAACGGGAGAGCTGCCGGAGCTGACGATAACAATGTCGAGGCGAACACATGAGTAACTGTAAACTACAGAATCTCTGCAGGTCCCCAGGGATACGTGAAGAGAGCACTGAATAACACGGAGCCATGGCTTTGGAAAGAACGATATATTGGTCCTCAGGGACTGGAGCAGCATCTCTGTGGTTTGTTTGTGTGTGTGTCTGTCTCAGTGGGTGGTTGGACCACATTCTTGTGAGAGGGAGCGTTATCTGTCACACATGTTTGATGAACAGATTGAGCTCGAGCCAGATTGAGAAATTGTCCCACGCAGATTCTTTCATTCACAGATCTGACACAGCGTACACCCAACAAGTCGGTGTGTACGATGACAAAAACAACTTCCACGTGTCGTTTAGTAGTTAAAATTATTTGCGTGTGCGTGTGTGTACGTGTTTCTAAAAGCGTGGCTTTGATATTTACAGTATGAGGACAGGGTAAATGTGGACACTGTGTGGTAAGCTTGTAATGGTGCTGTCGGATTTGGTGATGTAATGTCAGCAAAAAGAGTTTGTCAGAGTGTGTCATCCTGACCTGATGTACCCCCTGAAACAGGTGAAGCTAAAACAGCTGCACACCACCATGCCACTCGTTTTACTTTATTATATGTAACTTTGCAGCTTGACAAAGTGCTCCTTTCCTCCTTCTCTCCCGTGTGCAGGTGAAGCTAAGAACATCCCTCCGTACCCGGGGCCTAACAAGATGAGGGACTGTTACTGCAAATTCCACCTGGACCAAGAGGAGGTCTTCAGGACCAAGATTGTGGAGAAATCACTTTGGTATATTGAACAAAGCATTATTCTTTACTGTCTTCATCTGCCCATCATCTGTCTGCTCTTCACCGAACCATTAAAATCTCAAATCTCAGGCATTAAAGACACAAATCACTGCCTTTTTGGACAGGAAGTATTTAAAATGAAATTCCTCAGATTAGTGTTGGACATTACTGTCCTGTTGTAATTTATGGCTTTCCACTGAAACCATATTACCTAATGACAAAAAAACGTGAACCACTGAGAAGAATTTGAGGATCGGTTTAGCCGTTTAACGTGAAGTGTCCGACATGCATCGTCATGAATATTGTGACGCATTTAAAACCATCCTGTAAATGTCATTCATCGGCATTAAATAGCATCCTTGATTAGTCAAATATTTATTCATGATTTAACAGGGAATACTTTATTAATCCCCTAGGGGGGAAATTAGAATTGAGAGACATCTCAAGATTGTACATAAAAGGCGAGAGAGCACAGCACCATACGTCAATAAAGAGTTAGTCGTACCTCAATATATTCATCTCCTGAAGTCCCCTGAATATCAGCATCTCAATCAAACATCACGTTAACTCCCGTTATAATCAACAACAACACTGTTAGTGCCCATGTTGATATAAAAAAAAAAAAACTCACTGCAGCAGGTACAAAGGGCCTCCTAAATCTCTCGGAGGAGCACCAAGGCATAACCAGCCTGTCACTGACGGAACTCTTCAACAGTGGAACACAGTGTTAATCTAAAAGTTGGTTCAGTCACAGGCCCAGACTATCGACTGGGATTAATGGCCTAATGGCGCACTGAACGTTAGGGACGATTTACTATTTGCCCTTCAAGTCTCATTGGTTCCTACCTGTGCCTGTTTTTCTTGTCTCTTGCTATTTTAAAGATTAACTTCGTGTAGCACTTAGTACATTTACATACACACGGTACCTGGAGATCCAATTTTCACCTTTTTTTTAGTCTGATCCATCCTCAAGGAACGCTTAACTTCTTTTCAGAAGAATGTTACGTAATGTATAGGACATAGTTGGCATTCCACATTCATCCCAGGATGTATCATTATTAGGGTTAGATGAAAGATGTACGATGTATGTATGGTAGTAATCAAGTGGAGTTTTGAACATTAGAAATGAATTCGTCATAATCTGATTGCATTGCGACATCCTACAAGTTTCCATGCTGTCCCATCCCTGCCAGATTGGAGCAGGCAGACAGCTAGCAGCTATCCGATTTAATACAGTTATATTTGGATGTCTGAATACATTTTGTCCTTGTAGGTTGAATTGATCGGATAAGGAAAATAGTGTTCTGCATACAGGGCTCCGAGTGCCAAACTGAATTTAAGTTATTCAAGGAGTTTTGACAAATGCTCAACCATCCATTCATCCATCGGTCGGTGTGTCTGTCTGTCTGTCTCTGTCTGCCAGACTGTCTGTCTCTTCTGGGTGACAGAAGTCAGTAATTCTTGGCACCCGCCTGGGGGCTCCGCTCACAAGACTCTCATTGCGATAATTTCCGTGGAATGTTTAGGTGAAGCAGAGTATGGCGGCAGTTTCGGTACCCTGTAGCGAGCGGTCACCAACAAACAGGCCCTTTGTTTTTATCCTCATGATTCATGGTAAAACGTCTTGTCGCCTATGTTAGGTTTCTGATTTATAAACATGTACTTTGGGGTTAGAATGGTTAAGGAAAGAATTATTATTTAATTGCCAAATGTGCAAATATGTTCACCTGACTCTCAGTTTAAGATAGATAGATAGATAGATAGATAGATAGATAGATAGACAGACAGACAGACAGACAGATAGATAGATAGATAGATAGATAGATAGATAGATAGATAGATAGATAGATAGATAGATAGATACTTTATTAATCGCAAAGGAACTTCAAGTCATCCTGTAGCTGATGACAACAAAACAATAACAAAAATAACAAATAACCAAAATAATAATTTGTTTCTCCTCTGGCCTCCAGTCCGTTTTACGGTGAGGACTTCTGCTGTGAGATCCCGCGTAACTTCAGACAGCTCTCGTTCTACATCTGCGACAAGGACGTGTTCAGGAGGGACTCCAGTATCGGTGAGCATCTTCCGAATGAGGAAACAGCACGTTCTTTTTCATGGGAATGAAAAGAGGAATTTTGATGTCACAAAACTCACACGTCCTCATTTCAGTCTCCAACACATCAATGTGTGGACAATTAAATGGAAGTAAATAAATATGGGATCTCCACTGCAGATAAACGGCGTGTCTGCAAAGTGACACAGGAGAGCCAGCTTAATTAGTTAGTGTTTGTCACAGGTGTTCATTTGTCAGACCGAAAACACTCATCCAATCAGAACTGAGAGCTGGAAAGACCGTTGGAAGTAATTAGATACAGGTTTGAGTCCCAGTCATGCATCAGTTCCAGTGTGGATGTTGCTCATGATGATTCCCAGGTGTTTATTCTCTGACAGGCTGGAATTGGCTGTCAGGGCCTGTCTCCACGGCAACATGCTGACTTAGTAGCGTTTCAGGAGGAATGCGTCTTCGTGCTTTTGTTTAGCGACCAACCAAATCGGATTGCTTAATTCTGCAAGACTCTAAAACCTCATAGCTCCAACATGTCAGGCTGCTCCAAGTAAACCAGGTCAGTCTAAATTTTGGGTTGTGAAATCGCAGGGCCGTTCATTTCGTTTCCCCCAACCCACACAATCGAAACTGAAAATCTTTGAAGTTTGAGTCACGATATGACAACAACTGATGGGTGTTGCCACCCATACTTACACTTTTCAGTAACGAAGAGGTGTGTGTTGATTACAGTTTGTGGGTGTATGCACGTTTTTGTATGAACATGTGGTCTGACGGATCACCACAAACTGAGAGATCTTTGTCACACCTCCTTTTTGTGCGTGTGGGTGTGAGTGTGGGTGTTCGTGGCTATGGGCGTGAGTCCTAAATAAAAAAAAGTAGCCGTGTCAGGGTCACTTCCGGCTCATTGACAGTACACTGTGGGTATTCTTTAGTCTGTGTGTGTGTGTGTGGACATGTGAAATTTGATGTGAACCGCCACAAGCAGGCGTACGCGAAGGTGTGCAGGTGTGTGTGCTGACATGGTCCACATCAGCTTTTCAGGAAGTGTGAAATGAGTTGTTGTTTTGCAATCGTTTGTCTTTATGTGTAAATTTGTTCCTAGGCAAGGTTGCGGTAAAGAAAGAGGATCTCCAGAAATATCACGGGAAAGACACCTGGTTCCAGCTACAACCTGTCAGTGCTGACTCAGAGGTGCAGGTCAGTACAGAGTGAGAAAACACACACACAGACACACACACAGACACATGTTTTTAGAACACACTCCTCTCTCTTTGTCTTTTCTTCTCTTTCCTTGTGATGTCTCCAGTTGCTTCCCTTCTCCTCCCTCCTCCACATACATTCAGAAATCTCATGACTCTTACTTTGTATAAGCGATGTATGTGTGTGTGTGTGTGTCTGCATGATAATATTTGAAGCACAGCCAAACCTAAACAAACACAGCGTGTGTGCACCTCAAACACGAAGCATGCTGGGTCAAAGTCACCCGGCTCTCCGTGTATCCTGTAGATCCCATCTATTTCCGCTGTATTCCCTGTATTTTGTATTGATATAAGAAGAATGAATGGCAGCCGGTTGTTGTACTTGGTAAAACAAGGATGTTTTGGTTTTGATTAGATGTAATACTATAATAATAAAGTATTTGTAGCTTGCGTACGCACGATCAGTGGCAAACTTAAGCAGCGTTAGGTGAGCCGATACCTTTCTATGGACCCGAGCGATGCCTCTCAAATTCTCCTCTATGCTGCTCAAAGTTCAACGAAATTCAACTTTGACATTTTTAACACTTAGCTTTCCAAAAATAGCTGCAAGGGACTCAAGTAGAAGCAACACATCCATGGAGGAGACGCTCATAAGCTGTTGGGAGCAACTGAGCGAAACCCACAACACAAATTGAAATTTAAAACAGATCTGTAGACGGAGCTACTTATCAAAACTTTTCCACTGTACCCACCAACTCATCATATTTATCAAGAAAAGTCTATTTTTATGATATAACTCGGTATGTTGCAAGAACGCGAAACACTTCTTGTTTTAACGAGACACGGTATGTTGGTATTTTGTAATAACGGGAAAGTTTCTTGTTAAAACAATATATGCTGAAGTGTTGTTTTTGAACAGGAAAAGTTTCTTATTAAAACGGAATAATTTGGTGTGTAGTCAGGTCAGTATGACACAAAATTATCTTGTCCAAATGAGAAAAGGATCTCGTTATTGTGAGAAAATGTTCGTGTTATGATGAGAAACTCAGCAGGAGTCTCTCCATGGCTCGAGCGTGTGTACATCCACATATTACACCAAACATTAGAACCAAATGCCAGATTTGGGTAATAAAAAAGAGCAAATCTTTGGCCAAAATCCAAACCAGCTGGCAATTTTCTCTAATGACTTCCGCATCAAATATTACATTCAGTCATATTGTTGTGGCGCTGTCGTGTTTGTGTCTTGTCCTGCTTATTAATTACGCCTCTGCTCTTCTTCACTCACCCACACTGGTTTGCAGACACACATGCACGCATGCACATAGGCTACCCAGTCGAACACAGAGGCACGATACACACACACGCAGACACGCACACACATATCGCGAACATTAACATCTGCAGACAGATGGGTGTGTGTAGCCCTGGAGCAGGACTCTGAAACAGAGACACATTCATCGGAGAAGCCGGGGAGAGGAAGGATGTGTGAGAGAATGAGAGAAAAGAGAGAAAGCGAGGGAGATAGATCAAATGAAGTAGGAAGATAGAGTGTCTCTCTTCTCTTTTCAATAGAGGACACATTGTTTGCCCCGTGTGCACATGTGTACATGCTTGTGTTTGTTCCCTCTGCTTAAATCTCGTAGAAAGAGCGACGCCTGTGAGTTTCCACACTGATGCTGTTAATTAACGCAGCTTTTCTAGACAGCTGCTCCGCTACACTGTCATCATGTCATTAACCCAATCACCTCAGAGGCAGCGTAGCTTTAACCTGAAGTCACATGGGGAACAGGACTGTTTTTTTTGGGGATTCTATTAGATAGTTGTTTGTTTACACGTGTGTGTTTTTGGAGTATAATCGACCATAAAATATAATCAGTTTCATATTTGTGTGTTCTACAGGGAAAAGTGCACCTGGAGCTGCGTCTTAGTGAAGTCATCACAGACAGTGGAGTCGTCATCCATAAACTAGCTACACGGTGAGCCTGAACACCACCACACACACACACACACACACTCCCACACATAGCATGATGCATACAAACTGTATAAAAAATATGATGTTGATTTCCTCACTGTTTACACAAAATGCAGATATAAACCAAACAAATCGCAGCATCAGATCAAAATTGATCCTCTTGACTCACTGTCATTTTTTTCCTATGGTGTAAGTATGAATATTTGAGATGGGTTTTGGCTCCACATAATTGGATGCAGTTAGATGTTAAAAATCGTGCCACAGAACTATGGCATTGGTTGTACATTGTGAGTGAGTGAGTGAGAGAGCGAGTGAGTGAGTGTGGGCGCTTGTTTACGTCTTTTGTAACATACAGTGTGGCTCCATGATGAGAGGACGTAGTGAGTAAGGAGCTGAGAGCCGAGGGCGGGAGGTTATCTCGTCAGATTTCTATAGAGGGGACGTCTTTGGGTCCATTTGTATCTACATCACATTGTTTCCAATACAGTTCAGCCTGTTGAAGAACTTCTCTGGAAATGAGTATCAGTATGATGAGACAAGATAAAATTAGAGTGAAGAGAAAAATATGTTTTCGTCAGAAATTCTCAAAAATCCGGGAAAAATCGTGGAGCTGTCCGAGTGTTGAAGGCGTCAAATCATCTCATCGCATTTGCAGATGTTTTGCTCTTTTTAGGAAAATAAGACTTTTATGGCCCAATGATAGAGGAAATTACTCGTTTAGAGACATATGAGGCCACTGGGCATCAGCTCGGAATAACCACTTTAATTAGTTTAGGAAGTCACTGTTCTCATTTCAGCATTTCAGTAATTAAATATTGGAATAGTCTTCCCTCTGACTCATAATCACATCAGTTTTGAAGCATAATATAAATAGTTTCCCCTCTTGTTTGAGTGGAATTGATTTTGACAGAGTGTGTAGGCCCAGAAAAGAAGCACATCAAGCTAATAGGAGTAATGTCAACTAAAAGGAGTAAGTCCATTTCGCCGCCGTCGGGCCAGTCACAGCTCACTGTTATGAGTAAGGGGAGGGGTGGGGTTGGATAGTAGGACAGGAAGGGTTATATAAACAAGCTTACTGACAGGATGTGCACTGGCATTAGTGATGCTTAACCCAGCCGGCTCCTTGTTTCTTATTATGAACCTGTGTGTGTGTGTGTGTGTGTGTGTGTGTGTGTGTGTGTGAGTGTGAGTGTGAGTCTGTGTGTGTGTGAGTGTCAGCAGGATGAAGCAAGCTGTTGCATGTGTGTGCCAATTGTGGGAAGCATTGTGATCTTCTGTGTAATTCATCACACAGAGTGACTAGTGGTGCATCACTGTGACACACAGGAAGAGATTGGTCCCGCGGGTGCTCTGTTTAGGTGCTAATCCCCCCGCTTACAGCATGATGTCATCTGGGAACTGAATGACCACAGACACAGTGCATGTGTTTGTGCGCGCGTGTGTGTGTTGGGGAAGCTACCTTTCATGCTACAAGCTATCCATGATTTAAGGTAGTTAAGCTGTCAGCAAGTTTCTGTTTTAGTTAACTACTCTGTAAGCTCCTTGTAGTGTAGCTATGAAAAGTAGCTACAGGACAGCTACAGCACAAACTGATTTCCGCATCTCAAAAGGTCACAACAAAACCAAAAATTACCTGTTTTGTTCCAAATTACTGGATTAATGGAAAATCATCTTACAGTGTGTATTCTGCTTTAGCTGTATATACAGACGTATGTATGAGTGTGTGTGTGTGTGTGTGTGTGTAATGGGTGCGGAACAATCCATCTCATGTTCTTGTTTGGTAATGTCCGCTGTGTGTGTACATGTGTGTCTACAGAGTGTTGGAATGCCAAGATCTTCCGATCGTCAATGGCCAATGTGATCCTTATGCTGCTGTCTCCCTCCTGGGACCCTCCAGGTCAGAGCTCAAAAACATACACACTTACAAACTCACTCACACACACACACACACACAAACTGAGACACTGTCTGTCTCATTCAGGTCAGAAGCCAAGAAGACGAAGGTGAAGAGGAAAACCAACAATCCACAGTTCAATGAGGTTTTGTATTTTGAGGTAAGAGTGCGTCAGAGTGTCTGACCAGATGTGAATGTACAGATGTGTTTTATTGTTCCAACAGGACGCTGTGTGTAGGGGTAGCACATGTGGAGATGGTTCTGTTCAAAACTATGGAAATCCCTGAAACCCCTGCACATTTACTTAAAATTGTGTTTCTCCAATCATCTTGAGTAAACCATGAATAACTGAGTGTCACATGGCTTTAAACCTTTTAGCCAAGATGTGATGACGAAAAAAATCCTAAAATACCTCACGGTAACCATTAAGTTTGAAGCTATGCCATTTTAGATTTCCTTTTTTTTAGATTTTCCTTTTTCTAGCACATCCAGAGTAAGAGGAAATTTAAGGTAAATTAAAAAGGTCACACATCGTACAATTTAGGGTCACTGCTTACTAATTACCTCCCGAGAAGTTATGAATTGTTTTATGAATTTCTACGTGATATACTCCGTTATCAATGGGTTACTAATGTTTAAACATCCATTAAATGTACCCAAAGTCCTTTAAATAACCCTTAACTGTGTGCCTCAAAGTCTACTTGATTCCCATTTGATTTATCGGCGTCTGAGAGGTTAAAGCGTTGAGGCCGCTGGCAAACACAAATATTCAAGAAGCCGTAATTTTCGCAAATATACAGGCACAAGTTAATCGTGCACTTTGAATCGGTGCGCTGCCACATTTACACGTTTGGTTTACGGTGCCGTACAGTGGCGTTAATCGGCGTTAAACCTATTACAATGTTGAAAAATCTCGGAGAAAGCTTTGGAATGAATGAGCGTAGAAACCCTCCTATGACCTGATTCCAGTAGAGTATATACACCGAGTGACTTGGACAGTGCACCCGTTAACCCTCACTCACCAGCAGCCTGACATTCTGCTCCTCCCTCCGGCCTCCCCGCTGCAGCATCAGAAGACAGCAGGACAAGAGTATGATTGATTCAGACAAACCACCAAAACAATCTGGCCCATTGATTTCTACCCAACAAGACCCTCTCATTTATTCCCCTACACCACATGAACGGGGGACTCTGCAGACCCTGTGGTGTTTACTCCCTGCAGCCCCCCTCCCCCACTCTCTGTGGGACACACACACACACACATACACACACAGTGGTCCACATACAGACAAAGACAGACCATCTATCACAGTGCTGTCATGCGACTGGATCTTTGGTGTTTGTTTGGGGGTTTTTATCTGATTTTCTATTTTAGTTTTGCTCTTTATGTTCCCTGTCTACACACACTTTGCTGTGATCTTTACCTTTCTTGCGACGTTGTACTCATGTATCAGTGTAAAATCCTGGAGAACATCAAAGTTGTTATTATGATAATTACTACAGCAAAAATGACACCTATAGCATCTCTTTGCGTTTATCATCATTTGTTCTATATTTGGAAGATGATATCATTACTGGTAGAGTTTGGAAAGTGTTTGACATTTGTGCCATATTTGGCCATCTAGTGTACATATATATTTATATTGTAATGCAAAATTAGAGCGGAATAATTAGCTTGAGGAACGTTCATACACTCCAAAATAAACAATAGCGTATTATGTAGCCGGAGATTTTAATCTGCGATCCGCTACAATCGACTCTGTATTGCAGCTGTCTGCAGCGAGCCTTCTGAAAGTTACTCACAGTGTTGTGGTGTCCAAACACCCATTGGAGTAATCTGCCATACTTCCTCATTGATGATTAAAGCAGGCTTTAGGTTGGATTTTTCCGCTGTAGAAGAGACATTTTAAAGACGTCAACGGTCGCAGGCTGCTTACTTAATGGGTGCTGTGACCCAACATGGCAGTAAGCATGACTTTCACACGGTTCCTTGAGGGCAGCACTGAGTTGGTGGAATGTCGTGTGTAATAATGGAATTGTGAAGCAATGGTTTTTTCCAATCCGAAACCTCTCGTTGGAACCATTTCGACAAAGATCTGCTGTATCCAGAGGGGACTTGCATTTGCTGTATCATTACAGAGCAGAGCAAAAAATGCGGTTACACATTCGTAATGTGAATGACGTAATACAGTATGCGTAACACGAGCCCTTAAAATGTAATGTATCTAAATCTGCTGTTCCTGTTCCGTGACAAATTGCCATATACTGTAGCGTATTCATTAGAAGTTCAATGCTGAATAAACAGCTACTTCATTCAGGCTTTAGTTTGATTAAACAAGATTTATTATTGTTTGACAAGTGCCTTTAATTAAATAAATGAAGCAGCGTTGCAACTGATGCCTTGACTTTAATCCACTCTAACTCTGAGTTTCTGATTTGGCTGAGTGTTACAATACCTGCACTTCACCAGGACATTTTAGCCTCAGTATACCACTAATGTTAGCACTCACACTCATTTTATTAATCTGCTAGTTTCTCATTGTTATTTTCTCAGTTCAGCGGCAAAATGACAATATGCAATGAATACAATGAAATAATAAATAAATAATGTTTCAGCATGGACGGCTATGTAAAATACATAAAACTCACACTCACTTTCTCTGTCTGTCTCTAGGTGTTGCGACCATTAAGTTACACGAAGCGGCAGTTCGACGTGGAGGAAGAGGATGTTGATAAACTGGCTCTGAGGTGAGTCGAGGAGCTGTCATTTGTCGACGGTGCTGATCTCGGCGTTCTACTAAATGTGCCGTGTGCTCTGTGTTCAGGGTCGACCTGTGGAACGCCAGCAATCTGAAGTTTGGGGACGAATTCCTGGGTGGTGTGAGGGTTCCTCTCAAGGTTCTGGGCCAGTCTGGAGTACACGATGCATGGTGAGAGGAACATCATAGAGCTCTTGAATAGTCTTACCACTGACGTGACCACCAGTAATAGACACGAGAATAAGGGTTTTACTTCTCCTCTGAGGTCAATCACTGCAGAGTATCTCAGGTTCTCACATTATTTCAGACAGTTAAATACTATTTCACGAGCATATTTTGGAAATCCAATCGTGACCTCGTTGCTCTGTTCCTCCATTCCCTCTCCATTTCTTCAGGTACTTTCTCCTGCCAAGGGAGAACGGAGGGAAGTCGGTGAAAGTGGAAGAACTTGGTTCTCTGCGGCTAAACATCGTTTACACCGAGGACCACGTCTTCCCCTCCGAACACTACACTCCCCTCCGAGACTTACTGTTGCGCTCTGCCAGCGTGGAGGTGCGTGCACAGGTGTGTGTGCGTGCGTGAGTGTGTTTGTGTTTGATCCCTGTATTGATCTTGCACACGTTTGGTTTCAGTGCTCCGTGTTCGATCTCTCTGTGCAGCCTGTGTCGGCGTCAACGGCTCACATTCTGGGCGAGGTGTGCAGAGAAAAGCAGGAGGCGGCGATTCCCCTCGTGCGTCTCTTTCTCCATTACGGCAAGATCGTGCCTTTCCTCAGCGCCATCGCTCAAGCCGAAGTCAACCGCACACAGTGGGTTTCTTATTTCATCTGTCCCTCTGATTAATGCCAGAAACTGCTGCATAACATTTGATACCTGTCATTAAGGGGTTGTGAGGTTGTACCTCAGAGTGCAGCTTCACAGAGAAATGTTGCCTCCGTTTCCACTTTTATTTTATGTTTTGAAATGTTTTTTAATCAAAACATATCTATATATAATATAATATAATAATATCAAAGAAATTCCTCCTTTGTGTATTTAGATTGAAAAGTGTTTAATTAAAATTGGTAACATCGATGAACTGGAATTAATGTTTACCTATTAATCTGCTACAGGAAATGCAATGAATCTCTGCGCTTACTTTGGTAAACATAATTAATTAAAGTGGCAGTAGAAAGCAGCCTTTCAGTCGGGTGCCAATATCAACAAGCATTCACACCGTCACAATTAAAAATTTAATGTGATTACAGTAATGTAATTTAATATGCAAATGAAAGGAATCTCTGAAGGCACTTTGTTTATGTCTGTCTGCTCCCAGTTCTCATTTAGAATCCACACTGTGGTTTTAATTTGTGCTCACTCACACACACACTTGCTTCCTCTGCAGGGATCCTAACACCATTTTCCGGGGAAACTCTCTAACTTCAAAGTGCATTGATGAGACCATGAAGCTGGCCGGGATGCATTACCTGCAAGTCACTCTTAAACCCATCATAGATGAGGTACGGCACGGCATTTATGTCACATCACTCAGAGAAGATGTTGTGGAAAGTGTGTTATGAGAAGATATTTCATCACCTCGCTGCATCTTCACAGATCTGCACAGAACACAAACCCTGTGAAATCGACCCGGTCAAGCTTAAAGAGTCAGAGAACCTGGAGACGAATAGGGTAAGAATATAAACCTGTGTACGTGCGTGTGTGTGTGTGTGAGATGCGTGCGTGTTATCTGCCATATCTGACCTGCCTCACCTCCACAGGAAAACCTTCGTCAATATGTGGACCGTATCTTCAACGTAATCACCACCTCTGGAGTTCGCTGCCCCACTGTCATGTGTGATATCTTCTTTTCTCTAAGAGAATCTGCTGCCACCCGTTTCCAAGGTAACTGACCTCCTGTATGTCTTAGCGCTTCGGGGAATGGAAGAAAGAAAACATGCAGCTAATAAAAGACAGGAAATAGATAATAAAGGACAGGATGTGGAAGTGGTCCAAGGACATTTTTCCATTCATGGCAGGTTATAGAAAGGCTGCATGTGCTGTGTGATCTGTGTTAGAAGCCATGGGTGTATGTAGAGTTTACCTATAGACAGTGACATACAGTAGACTGTGCTGCCTCCTGTTGGTTATCCGTAGTACTGCAGTCAAAGGATTACTCTACATGAAGTACTGTATGTAATTTTATTGGTGTATTGAAATATATTTTGTTTTTTGTGCTCCTCAGTGGATCAAGATGTCCGATACACAGCGGTGAGCAGCTTTATCTTCCTGCGTTTCTTTGCTCCCGCCATCCTGTCGCCTAACTTGTTCCATCTACGGCCGCACCATCCTGTGAGTTTGATTCAAAAACACACAGACACAAGCGAACCAACAGTAACTATCTAGTATTACTAATAGAATAGTTTTCTTTTTGTAAAGATGTTTTTTATTCTGTGTTCCCAGGATCCCGCCACCTCACGAACCCTCACCCTCATCTCTAAAACGATCCAGACGCTGGGAAGTCTTGCCAAGTCGAAATCTGTGAGTTTTTACAGACAAGCGTTGTGTCTTTGGTGTTTTCGTCCCAGTGAACTAACACTCCGTCATTCCATTGCGGTCTAAACCAGTAGTTCTCAAACGTTTTGAGCCAGGTAGCACATCTGGGCAAACATCAAAGGGCCACAGTGCACTACAGTTTGAGAAACACTGACTTTATAACTCAAATGCATTATTCTTTTCTCTTTTGGGTTCAAGGCCAATTTCAAGGAGTCTTACATGGCTGCGTTTTATGACTACTTCAATGAGCAGAAATATGCAGATGCTGTGAAGAATGTGAGTATTTGATTAATTTCCTTCATCTGTTTTTTAAACTCGGTGTCAAAGATTCCACTTGTCAGATATGTCATGGTGAAAAATATATGCCCAGAACATAACGGTGATGAAGTGAACTTCCAGGCCGTGTTTAACTAAATTTCGTATGCGTGTGAGCAGAATTAAAAGTGCTGATTTATAACATTCTTTTTTTCCGCTCTCAGTTCCTGGACCTGATCTCCACCTCTGGCAAGTGGGATCAGAAGAGTATTGAAACACCAATCATGCTGAAGGAGGGGTAAGGAACCATCTGATACCAGTTTGAAAACTCCCCAAATTTTGATCACACCAATAACGCAAACTCCATGAATAACACTCATAAAAAGCTTAAATGTTTGCTATTGTATTAGTTTAGATGCTCGTGGATGCAAAAGAGTCAAATCAAACAATCGATCATATTTATTCCCGTTGCATTTTCATGTATCAGCTGCGATTCAAAGCGATTTGCATGAAAATTTGAGTAAAGAAGTTTGAAATGGATAACATATAACAATAGTACTAATAATACTAATAATAAAATTTAAAAAATGCACTCAGGTGTATCCCAACGATGGGCACCAGTAAACTGATGTTGATGTCATGACACCATTATTAACCGAGGTGAACTTTTGTCAAGCTTCCTCTTCTTTTTCTAAGTTTGCCTACATTGTACGACTCACTGCTGTATCGATGATGATTTGAAACCAAACTGTTCATGTCCATGTGTTTAAACACGTATCGATTTAGGCTGTGAAAGTGGAGAGCGGCACTTTCTGATTGCGCACGACTTGCTGTTGTGATTATATTTGCAATGAGGCTGTAAAGGGGAAGAGTGTTTTCAGTTGGCAGCAGGTGTACCAACTCCTCGCTCATCAACACCCTCACCCCTCTTTTGTTTCTGCTACCGGGCGTAGGAGTGTAAAACTCACTATAAAGAGGGTTGATGGTAAGGGGTCAAAAGGCACAAAGGGCAGGTAAGAGCTTCTCTGTATAAAAGCTTTGCCCTCGTGACCCCTTGTGTGTGCACTGTAACCCTCCCAAGCCAGCCATTTTCTCCCCCAGCAACCTCATGCACTGCCGCAGCTGCTGCTGCACTTTACTTTATATCCGGATTGTTAATGTGGAATGACTCGTGGGAGTAAATCACTTTTTTCACCCAGCATTTACATGAAAACGATGCTCACATTGCCAGTAATGGTATAAAGTAAAGTGTTCACCTTCAAGCCTGCTTACATCAGAGGCACTGCCGCCGCTGTCGGTACTTCCTCTGTTCCTCGCCATACCAGACATGCTTGGTGTGACTGTGACAGCAAAGGCTGGTTAGCTCACAAACATTTCTGGGATGTCGTGTCCGCCCACATCTTGACCCTCGATACTCCATATTATCCAGATTGTGGCCTTGTCACCACCAAACACGTTGGACTTTCGGTGGATCAGTCCAGCGCAGGCTTGGCAGGAGTAAAACGGGAGAGTAGCTAAGTTTGTGTATACCTCACATTCCACGTATCCTCTGACCGGCCCTCAAACTGTGGAGTAAAACAAACATTTCCTGGTGTTTCAATCCCTAAAAGGACCATAGCAGTGGGTTTATATGTTTTAGTTCCTAAACACATTCTGTTTATCTCACATTACCAAAGACCATTTTCCCATGTATGATTTTGATATCGTTGATTACAGCAATCAGTGTCCATTTATTTTATTACGGTATGAAAATTGTCAACGTGTGATGAATAGCTGAATGTGGATGATTTGAAACAGTTACCTGGGTGTAGCGGTGTGTTATTATATAACGACAGGAGAGCGATAGTTGGGAGATGTGCGACTGCATCAGTGTCAGCTCCACATAAAGCTCTGACAAGTCATGAGAAATTGTTCAAAATGAATATCAATATCATGAAAAAGTTACAACAAGCTGATGAAATTTGTACTGTTAACTATTTAAAGTTGTAGTTTTTATGTTGGAGCACTTTTGCTGATATCTGCCATTCATTTATGAGGTCTGTAGGCCTATGAATGGGCCCCGTTGAACCCCAGTGGTCTTTGCACAGAATAAAAGCTACATCCTCAGGTCTGTGTTTTGATTAAAGATAAAATTTGTACATAATTAGTTTGAAAAAGTTAGGTTTTATTGTGATTATTATGATATGGTACAGTCCAGACCAAGATGTGAAAACGTTGGGATTGCTTTGTTCTTGCAGTCAAGCAAGCCCCAATTTCTGAGATTTGACAACTGGCTGGAGAACTTCACATTCAATTACTGTCAGATGATCGATTAAGTAAATATGAACATTATTGCAAAAATTAGAGGAAACCATGGGCTGCTTGTAAACTCGTGCTTTGGAAAATGGTCAGTCGTAATGCATACACAATTTGTTAAGTTATTTCGTAATAAGTGGTACATTTCTAATTCATTGCCCTTTTGACTCATAGACTGTTGAATCTATGAGTTTAGCAAAGAATGCAAGCAAATAAAAGCATGTGGATGGAATGGTAGTCATGGTTACAGAGTGAACACATCCAGTGTGAAATGAATGAGAAATGTATAGAGTTGTTGCACTGCACTGTTGCACTACAGTAATGTGTGTATACGTAGGGGATGCATTATAGTAATGCAATATTAGATTTAATGTCTGATTTAAATGCAATTTCTATGCAACACGACTTTCAGTGGTGCTGTGTTTGTCATCCATTTCTTTTTAGATTTATGATTAAGAGAGCCCAAGGGAGAAACCGGTTTGGAATGAAGAACTTCAAAAAGAGATGGTTTCGCCTCACCAACCATGAGTTTACCTACCATAAAACCAAAGGTAAGGCCAGAGGTGACTTCACATGACATATATTTCATTATTATATTTACGTTTGGACTAGAATTTGTTTTGGACATTCCTCCATCCTGTACTGTCCTTTCTCATGTTCTTTTGATTTTTATCTCCAGGTGAGGTCGCTCTATGTAGCATTCCCATAGAGAACATTCTGGCTGTGGAGCGGCTGGAGGAGGAGTCCTTCAAGATGAAAAATGTAAGCACACACACTCATACACCCATCGCTAATTTTTACAGTCGTTCAAAGAACTTTACCCCAAATCATTGTACGGCACAGATTCGGTTTCCCCCCTCACTTCCTTGTCTCCTCCCCCTGCAGATGTTCCAGGTTATTCAGCCAGAGAGGGCGCTGTACATCCAGGCAAACAACTGTGTTGAGGCACGAGACTGGATCGACATCTTGACCAAAGTCAGCCAATGCAACCGCAAGCGCCTGAGCATGTACCATCCTTCAGCCTACCTCAACGGCCACTGGCTCTGCTGCAAGCTGTCAGCAGACGCGGCCCCTGGCTGCACGCCATGCACGGGGTGTGTAAAGCTGTGGAAGTCAATCTGGCATCAGATCCTTAACCCACGATCTGCCTTTGCTTTCTGACCTCGTGTTATCGGTCTCTGATTTTTATGTGTGTGTGTTTTCAGTGGACTCCCAGCCAACATCCAGCTGGACGTGGATGGAGACAGAGAGACTGAGAGGGTTTATTCCCTCTTCAGCACATATATGGCCAAACTGATCAAGATGCAAGGTCAGAGACAAACTCATTGCATGTAGCTGCATTGTGAGTGAGCATGTATGTGAGTGATTGATTGAGTCCTTGTCCATTTTCATTCCCCTTTTTCAATCACACGAAAACACTAGCTCGGGAAAAACTTTCAATCATTCTCTCTACATATTTGTCACTTAAGCCATTTAAAAGACTGCTTCATCCTGTGTAACTTGATTTACTCTGACCTTTTTCCTTGCAATAGCGTTTTACTTAGCGGTTTCTTAGCTGTTATTACCCATTAGGGCAATGGGTAAGGTTGTAATTCATTTAGATTTAATATGCTGTGTTACATTATTAATTTCTTTGGTAAGTATCCATATAGTAAGTGGGAAATTGTACTGTCAGCGAGTGATGAATTTAACCCCCAGAGAGCAATAGAAGACACCCTAGCGGTCCCTCAGTGTCCTTATCACCCTGCTGGTATTTATTGCATGATAATCACCGTGACAATAAATTATTCCTCATGTGTTTACTTGTAACCTTAACGCTTTTTCTGGGTGGTGTGATTACTTATGCTATCCCAGATCACACTCTGCGGGTTTAAGGCAGGTCATGATTATTTAAATGACTTTTGATTAATTTAATGGGCCTTTTCAAATTAATGACTCATTAGTGATTAAGTATACCACATGGAAAAAGATAAAAATGTCAAAATTTCTAGCCTTAGGATTTGAAAAAATCATAAAATCATCACAATAACCACTACTTTGTAACCTCTAAAATAAATATTTCTGCCTCTTCTGTATTGTCCTACATTTTACAACCTTTTATGTCTTCATCATAGAACCATGACAACTTTAAGAATTGAAGAAAACATATTCCATTAAATGTAAAGCTATGTCTGCAAGCTTTTGGGAAAAAAAATCTATTACCATTCTTTTCAATTTAAATCATTAAATACAGACGTTCCCTAGAATCCATCCTGATAATTCTGCTATCAATAATCTTTGGAAGCTTCGGGCGTCTCAGTACATTTTAAAATACACTGCATTGTTTATGAGGATGGACCAACACGTTTTAAGAGGTTAAAATTCCAACCAAAACTCCTAGAGGCAATACATTTGATGTATTTTTAAACATAAAACTATTGTTATCTTGCTTTCACAGAGGCGTGTGGCAGTAAGTCCGTGTACGACGGCCCTGAACAGGAGGAGTACTCCAGCTTTGTCATCGACGACCCCCAGGAGACATACAAAACTCTCAAACAGATTGTTTCAGCCGTGCAGACCTTGGAGCAGCAGCACACCAAGTACAAGCGTGACAAGTTCAAGAAGACAAAAATAGGCAGCCAGTAAGTACCTTGTACACCTGGTGTTGTTAGGTTAAAAAATACTGCAGTATCATCTTCCTGATCCTCTCCATCATTCTGCACTGAGTATTCCTCTGCGTGGACAGTCTTCTAATTTCTGTTTTTTTTTTCTCCACCCACAGGGAGCATCCTATCGGAGATAAGAGTTTCCAATGCTACGTCCAGCAGCAGTCTGAGAGTTCAACCTATTCTATATAGCCACGGGCCTATATGAAATTACCAGCATATTTTATCTATCTGCAAACAGAAAATCCACCCTAACAAACTTTGTAGTAATTTCACTTAATTTCAAAAACAGCTCAACGTGCTTAATGGTACATTCTGGTCTTATACCTCCCAAAATTTCCTCCCAGCTCACTGTTGAGGTTTTGAAACCCACAGCACCTCATAGTTGGGTTCATTTAGGGAGTTTGGAGTGCCATTGGGTGGCACTTTAGTAGAGTGATCTATTTATTTAAGGAACTTGTTTGAACTTTTTGGGAAAATGTTTTCAGTAAAATTGTCTAATTTGAGTGATAGATTTGCTCATTTGTTTTAAGGAAATTGGAATTCACTTGTTCTGTGGATGGACTTTTTGCATTGCTCCCAATATGGAGAAAGAGACCTCACATCAGCTAGAAAAGAAGTACTGTCATGGAGGGAAGGAGGGACACGGATGAAGAGAAAATCGTACCAAGCCTATCGGGTTGTCCTCTCTGTGACGTGATGAGAGAACAAAAAAACTTCACTGGACATTTTTGACAGTGAGCACGCACTTTAATCACCTCCAAATCTATGGATGAATAAGCCTCGCAGCACACTTTGATAAAGCTTCTTTTATCAATTTGATTTCTATTTGGTTGTTGTGGTAATGCTTCTTTGTATTTCAAGTCCCGCAGTCCAAACTCGAGCAGGAAGGACTGTTGATTAATTTCCCATCGGGTGGTGTTGTCCCTGTGTACCCATTTTTGAGTTTTGTCTCCAACCTCCTCAGGAAGGCTGTAAAGGAAGATGGCACAAGAAGGGATTATTGGGACCAAACACAGCCCGGAGCGGCTTGTTTTAGCTGTCAAAACCCAGTCCACTCCACAATATCATGTGATAGCACGTGTGTGTATCGGCTTGCGTTTTTCCCTTTTCATTCAAAGCCCCCTTCTTTTGGTCTCACAATTTCCTGCCTTCCTTAAGGGGAAGTTTGGCTTTAGGATCTTTTATTATTCTGTCCTGTTTACCCTGAGTCAAAAACCCACGTTTGCCTGCAATCAGATGGATAAGCACCTCCTCCAAAGTCGGAGTACCAGTAGCTGGAAAATTTGCAATGATGTATGTTTATAAAGTTGCCAAAAATAACTAAGAAATTAGACAACAGTTGATTGATAAGTTCTGAGCCTAGCGTAGGAACATTTGTAGAGTCAATTTATTTTTCAACTGAATGGCACCTGAACTTGACTTCCATCTGCCAAAGATGCTGGTTGGATTTTATCCCATGACATCATAACAGTTAACACCTAAAGCCTTTCTCCATGTTTATGATTATCATGGTCTGCAAATACATAATATCTGCATGCCAGCAAATTTTTCATCTTGTGAAACTCAAACTTATTCACATAGCTCAAGTGTCAATGTTGTAAATAATCATATCAGGCTCTGAAATTACCAATCAACCACTATCTGTCCGACTATGAACCCAGTTTCTGCTTACATGTACTCACAGAGACAGAACGCATCTATGGCAAATAAATACACAAAAATATAAGACACATGCAGCAGCACATAAAGCGTGTCAGACCTCCAACTGATGATGATGATGGTGTATTTATGTTCTTTAAGGGGGCCCTAGATGGTCATAAAAGTTAGCAACTGTAGCTTTAACAGAAAATGCTTTGATATGTCTTTGGGTAAATGGGTAAGATGATGAAATTACCCAAAAGCCCTTTCAGCATCACCAAGCAGAAGCTGTCGTAGCACAGCTGAGCTCCAGCTAATAGAGAAATGTGGTTTCTAATTTCACATTCTACTATTTGAAGACATCTCAAGTTTGTAAAATGAACAATGTCTTACTTATTTTGCCCTGTTGGCTGCCTGATATTGTAGTACTCCTGCTCTCTTATTTTGGGAGAAACTCCCTGTGTATGCATTCCTCTGACAAATTTCCTGCTGTGAATCTGATTGGTCCGCACTCCAGTCTGTTGAAGGTACAAGATTAATGGTTGTCGACCTGCTGTGTGCATGTTGTCCCATGCTTCACCAAGGCTCCTCACGTTCATCCGTGCTATTCCTTGCCAAATTATTGCATGAGCTGTAAGCAGGAATGAGCCGCGGTAAGAGCAGGTGAGACTGACAACAAGTTTTGTATTCCCAAAACTATACTCATGGGCGTCTGTTATGTAGCCTCTTGGCTGTATCCGTGATAACAGGAACCCAAACAGTGCCAGTCGTCATTTTTTTTACAATCCTCTCTAAGAAAAACAACAAAAAAAATCATTAAGATATGTTTTTGTATCTCAAACCTATACTGTTGTTAAACCAGATAAGCAATTATTCCACTGATTCATTGTTGTCTTTGTTGAATATGTAAGGAAGATCTCTCTTGACATATAGGCAGTGTTTTCTATCTTTGTCTTGTCATACTGAAATCTCAATGTGTCTGAACAGAATGGATGAGTTGTGTCTTAATATACTGTATGTTGGCCTGCGTGTGTGAGTTTGTGAGTGTGCACGAGTGATTGATGTGAGTTCGATGGGTCGTATTGCCAATTGAATTAACCCAGTGTTACAGAAAAGGCAGAGTCCCACATGTTGTAAAAACACTGCCTATAATGATGCTAAAGACTGTCGTCGGGCTGTGGAAACAGACCTTGGCTCTGCCCTGATCTCGTTTATCTCCCATTTCCTCTTGTATAGAGCCACTGTTCCATTTGAAGGAACCTTTGCCAATATCCTCCACAAATCTTTTTGTGTGTATAACAGAGAGAACAGCGTTGGTTTAACCTCCAAGCGCTGGTGAGTGTTTGTTTCCACCAGTTACTAACTCTCCTCAGGTTTATGGGACTCAGCACTCCGTGTTTTTGCCAAGACTGAGGAGACTCAGATGAAAATATCAACCACAAAATAGTTCTGTCACTCATCCCTAAGTTGGCATTTGTTGTCATTTTTTTCTTACTAAACCTTTCCCAGAAATTACGGCTGATTTGGTGGGGGGATGGCAGTTACACTAACGGTAACTCTGATGTCCTGATTCCCACCAAGGAATGAATTATGCAATAATGGTGTTTGAGCATGCAATAATATTAACAACCCCTGGAATAAACCCGTGGAATTATCAGAAATTAAGAATGCACATGTGCTGCCTCTTCAGATAAATGCATATTATAAAGGGAGAACAGTGTATTTTGTACAATATTTTAAAAGTATTAAAGTAAGCCTGTTATATGTGTACATAAAACAGTTGAATGGATGGTGAAAATGTGATGTGTTTTTTTTTTTTTTTTCTTGAGTAACTAAATGAAAACAATATTAATGTACCTGTGCTGTCTGTGTGGTTTGTTACGCACACACCTACACAGGGCTCACATACAATGCATACAGATGCAGGTGGTTTAATGTACTGTATAATCATATTAGTTTGCGACTATAATTTAATTATAATATACACAGATTCAGATTACATCAACTACACACAGACTCTGCCCTGTGGGCCCTTAAGTGTTTATTTTAACCCCTTAAACTCTGAGGGTGACCACAGATAGGTCAATTTTGATTAAAAAAAAGTTCATTTTAATTCTAGTGCAAACCTCCCAAAATTAGAGCAAATAGATAATGTATCAGGAGGCATGCCAGGAAAATCTTCATAAAACATCTGGAAATAAAAAAATGCCTTGGCTTACAGTAATCTTACTGTAATGGATTTTAGGATTCTTTTTAAAATCACAAATCTAGAATATTTTAGATTTTTTTTTTAATCCTCATCTAAACAATTAATTTCTTAAATACTATTGACTAAGGCCCTTTAATTTACTTTAGAAAAAGCTAAATAATATCTTTTAAGGTTAAAAGGTCATATTAAAACTCATCAAAAACATTATGCACAAAAGCCCTTAAAAAAAATCCTTCAGTTACCTGTAACAAAAACTCTTCAGACCCTGAGAGTAATTCTTTATTTTTTTTTGCTTTTTGCATTTTTAATTGCGTCAATGAAGTTGCATATCCTCAGAATCCATTGTGACACATCCAGTATCCTAAGAAACTTAGTAAAGCCTTGTGCTTTAACTCCTGAATGACGTGAGTCAGATAAATAAACTTGACTTTCCTCTACCCTTTACTCCAAAACCAATGAATCTAACAGTGTTTATGGAGGCAATGAGTGCCTTCATAATTCGCATTAACCTCGCCTCTACTATTCTTCTGCTGCTATGATAGATTTGAGTGCGTGCGTGTGTTTGGTGGCCACAGCGCCCTCTGGCGGCCGGTCCTCTCCTCCCCTCTCTCTCCGGCTGAGTTTGGGTGAAGAAACTCTGGTTTTGGAGCTCAGCCCTCAGAGCCGCTGTGGCCTAGCAGGAAGACCAGCTCGACTATGTGGAGAAAGAAAGGGGCGCTGGGGGATTCTTTGGCTTGTCTCGTATTTCTGATGACGCTCATCGATGCTTCTCGATGTAAGTATGCGAGCCTGTTAGTTTTAGCGGCTCAGATTGGAGCTTTAGGCGGTAAAGAGCTCACCCGGATAGCCTCTTCCACTTTATTTACTTTACCCACTTTGAAACCGGTTGGGGGTTTACAGTACTTTTACGCCAGTTGTGCGATTTGGAGGAAACTTTTCAGGTCGTGACTCCCTTTTGTCCATGACAAGCACACCGTGAAACAATGCTTGGACGACAACAGCGGCTTGTAGGTCATTTCTGGGAAATAACGGTTTCGCAATGACCCCCCTTTAAGCCCAATTCATAATCAGGCAGTCCACTGTGTGCACAAAGTTGTATATCACTTCAACGTGGCTGCAGCACCGAGGGGCAGTGGAGGAATAACTCAGATCCTTCAACTTATAACAAAAAGTTCAAATCTATAAAACAGTAGAAGAATACTACAGTTTGGTAAGTTACTTTATGAAAAGTAAAAGTACTACTTTCATCATCACCAGCATTACAAACAAGTTACAACAACAATACAAAAGAGAGTATGTGCAACAAAACTACTACACAAATAGAGTTCACGTTAAATTTATTTAGTATAAGAGCTATATAGATAGATTGGGGTGAGAAACGGTCGGCTACACATCCTAAATTCAGATTATAAAGGCATTCACAATCAAATTCAACCCCTCTAACACTGGCAAATGTATTGGTGTTCGAGTATACCTTAAGGTAAACCATCCAAGGTTATTTAATTTAATGGACCTTTATACTGTAATAATCTGTTAATAACAGAGTATGTAGAAGGCAGAGTGTGTTAAAAAGTCCTATAATCCATTACAGATATACTGACTTTTTAAACTTTTGCATTTGTGATTTCCCTTACATTTATCTTTTTTGTAGATGTGTTGGAATCCCCGTGTTTGGTGTCTTTGAAAACTGCTGGCATGACACTAGAATTGAAAATAAAACCTCATAAAAATGAACTCGTTTGTTACCTCAGTGTTTGAGAGGTTAACGACCTCGGGAATCATTGTTTGGAATGGCTCAGTGATACCAAAGAGTTAAAATTGACTGTGTTATGTAGTTTGTTCCATGTATACAAAGTCCCTGTAACTGGTGGAAAATGGAGCATGCATCTATTTTGTGAATGTGTACCAAGACTGTCAACATTACGGGCCAAAAGGATAAAGTTGGAATTACTTAGTTAAGTTTTGTAGGCGAATCAATAGTTACACGACATTGTCATTTAAGTGTTATCTGTGTCCCTTCAACCCTTGATTTTCCCATTGAATTTATTTAAATTTGACTGAGCCACAGATCTAGATCGAGTATATTTTTAGTGTATTTACTAAATCTTACATCTGATTATATGCATCCATGGTATGTGTACTATTGTTAATGTTCATTTTTTTCTGGATTTATTTATATTTGCAACTTCGGTGCAGGAAAATAAATTAGCTTAGGGAGACATCTTATCGTATTTTATCTTATCTTTAGAAAATGTTGAGAAAAACATAACTTTCTTCTCAATGCAAAACAGATCTGTATCTTCCAGTTTCAACAGCATTAAATCTGCTATGTAACAATTAGTAATATATGTCTAATCAATGTAAAAACATGGATGGTACCTTGAAAATTAGTCGAGGGCGTCAAACATAATGGTAAACCTACAGTTCAGTACTGAAAATACTTCCTGGTGATGTCTGGTTGTGTCTGTAAGTATGTTTGTGTGTCTTTGGCCCTGTCAGTCCTGAACCAGAACAGAGCCTCCCAGTTCCTGATCAGGCACAGGAGAGCCAATTCTCTTTTTGAGGAGAGTAAGAAGGGAAATCTGGAGAGAGAGTGCATCGAGGAGCTGTGCAACAAGGAGGAGGCCCGGGAGATCTTTGAGAACCAACCAGAGACGGTGAGATGTGCACAACTGGTCGTATAATCTGACTTACACACTGCCTCTTATCTCCCTTTTCTTGCACTACTTTACTGTTAAATACAGAAACCAACAAAGTGCAATACAGTGGGAGGCTTTAGTTTGATGACTGTTGTTCCTTTTTCAGGAATACTTCTACCCCAAATATGTTGGTAAGTTTACCTAATTTGCTGGTGTGCTTTAAATAGTGTAAAATTGTGACATATTATCTCTCTTCTCATGTACCACCAACCTTTCTTTCTGCAGTGTGTCTGGGTTCACATCGTGTGGGCATCAGCAACCCAAATTCTGACTGTGAGATCCCATCAGACCTTCGCACCTGTGTGAAAGGTTTCCCCCTTAATCCCTCACGCTTTTGTTCATAAATCCACACTGGCACATCCTGCATGGCTTTTGATCACATTCTTTGCATGTTCCAAACTGGCAGAGATCAGCAATCAGTGCTCGCCGAATCCATGCTACAGGGAGGGTTCAGAGTCCTGTGTGGACGGCCAGGCCTCCTTCACTTGCGTATGCAAACCTGGCTGGAAGGGTCTACACTGTGAGAATGGTAAATACAAAATATACATATTTTTTATTTATATATATATATATACAGTAAATATATATAGTACTGTGCAAAAGTCTTTGTCCACCATTAGATTTGTTGTTTTAGCAATGCTATCTATCTCTTTAGCAGAATACAACCAGAAAATACAGGAAATGTGTAACAGTAAAAAGTCAGAAGAGAACAGTTTCTCCAGGCTCAAGTGTCAAGGATTTAGTGTGACCTCCCTTTACACTTGATCAATAACAGGAACCAGGCTCTCTTCAACCTAAATGGAATGGAGCCCTAATTAATGTTATTGCTAACACCTATATTTGTCCTACTTTCATCACTATTTACCGTCAGAATGACTGCTGGGAAAAAGGTCCATTACAGCAGGTTTGATAGTGGCGGACAAAGACTTTTGCACACTACCGTATAACATACTCATACTATATATAATGTTGAGTCAGCGACTCTATCTTATCTCATATTGAGTCTTCTTCCAAAGGCTTCCAAAGGATTTTACATATGTATGATTTGCTGACTTTGCAGACATTGATGAGTGTTCTGATCCAGAATTTCCAGCTGGATGTAACCAAAAGTGTAACAACTTCCCCGGCAGTTTCAACTGCTACTGTGACAATGGTTACTACATCACTGATGAAGTCAACTGCATCGGTAAGACTTAATTTATTTCACTGAGCCTGTGTGTGTGTATGTCGGCATTGATAGGCTATACGGCGTGATTAAAGACAGCCAGCTGTTCTGCCCTGATCCTTTGTGAAAAATGCAGCTCCTATAGTGTGCTGCCCAACAGCTGTCCAAACACATTTCTGGACAATAATTTTCTTTTTGTTATTTCTTCATATAAGTGTATTATAGAGCTCTCTTCTGCCAGCTGTTGATGTCCTGAGGCCCTGAAAGTCTTGTTATTTCTAACAGTTGTCCTGAAGTGACCACTTATGCAACATAATCTGAAAGCCATGGGTGTCTAACATCTGAAAATCGTCTCCATCTTTGTTTTTATAAAGAGAATATCAGCGTAGCTCCTTGTGCCATTTGCACCTGCTTAGCATTTCTTATTTGTTATTTCATTATCCCATATTCCAGTCTGTCCTTTTTTTGTAAGCAGTTCAATCACTGTTTGTCTTTGACTGTGTAGAATGCTTGTTCGAGTACAAAGTCTTCACAAACATGATCTGAGTCACTTTGGCCTATTTGCTTTCTCCAATTTTTGATTGATGTAGCTGTGGAAACTGTGGCTTTTCTATGGAATCTGTAATTACAAGCTGCATATTTTACCATCAATAACTTTCCCAAGCATGCCAATACTTGTAAGCAGAGAGGTTTATTTTTAGAAATACTTGAGTCACCTGAGAAATAGAAACCTTATTGTTTTCACAACACCCTAGTTTACTATTTGTTTTTATGCCAGGTTTTATTTCGCAATGGTTTTGTGAAAATGTATCGGAGCTCTCTTGAAAACACCATCAAGCAGAGTTTAAAATCAATTAATAGTAATCACACAATGACAATGTAATGTAATGTAATTTCATATAATGGTATATAATATCCAAATAGTGTGCGGGACAACTAATCAGCATGTGAAAGCTACTATATGAAGGCCGATGTGACTGTAGAGGGTGTATGCTATGCAGAGTCATTGAAAATAAACCCCTATTACATCACAAGGGGTATCTCCTGTTGGTGCTAAACCTGAGAGGTATGTCAAAATCAAGAGAAATGTATCGGAGAGGCTTTTAACCTGCTACTCTCTAAAGCATTGGTTTTCAACCTATCTTGTCCTGTTTGTCCCTCAATCTGTCTGTTCTGGGCAGTGTAGTGATGGACAGGGACAGCCTTGTGTCATTTTATGGCTCCTGGAATAAACTTGGGCTATATTTTATTTAGATGGATTTGCACATTTTCAATTTTACAATAAAAACAAAACATTATAAGTGCTTCTGGCATTAGAAATACATTTCTGAAATAACAGCCATATGCCACCTGTAATACCTCTACGAACCACCAGGTGGCTGTGGACCACCTGTTGAAAATCCCTTGTGTAAAGCACGGCCAGGAAATAACCCCTGTGGTGATTTGCTCATGCTACAAAAGCCTTTTTTTGAAAGGTCCACATGTGAATTTTACATTTAATTACGATCTCATCAGTTATGGATTATAACTTCATTAAAACTAGATTGTAGTGGGAGAGATTAACAGATACGAACTGTAAGCTTACACAGTTGTTTTTTTCACACGTAGAATAGTCCTTTCAGTGAAGAATTAATGGAATTTGGTGTGTTATTCATTGTTATTGTTGTTAGTTGTTATACAGTTTTTTAATCAGTGACATTACAAAATGCAAAGTTTGACCATTGTATTTGCTCATTATCTCTCTTTTTTTACTGTTTCCAGATATCAATGAATGCATCCAGTACCCCAGTATCTGTGAAGAGCCTGCAAAATGTGTCAACACCCCAGGCATGTATGAGTGCCGGTGTCCTGTGGGATTCAAGTATAACTTCACATCCAGAACCTGCAACGGTGAGATCTGATAGTACCTGTACCTGTCTCAGAGCCAGGAGTCATTAAACCATGCATAACTCATATCCAGTGACAAAACTAAGTGCTGTGAACCAATATTTGGAAGAATATCACTGATGAAATATATCTAGGGTTACGCAGGGCACATTACTGACACAACAATCCCTCTGAACATTGCTTCTAAAATTGTATATTGCTGTTACTGCAGATGTGGACGAGTGCGAGTTGAATTTGTGTGACGGCACCTGTATAAACACAGTGGGAAGCTACACCTGCCACTGCGACGGTCGCGAGGGCCTTCGTTTGGCAGAGGATGAGCGCTACTGTGAAAGAATCCCTGTTTGTGTTGATCTGTATGACCATAAACACCCTGAGATGCTTTACCTGGGAGAGCAGTTCGCAGGACTTCCTGTCATTTATCTGCGTTTCCGTCTGCCGGAGAACACAAAGTGAGGCGCACATGTACATAATAATATTGTCGATTTAGGATCATTTAAGAGCTTTGTTTCTTTTTGCCTGTTGAATGCAAATTATACAGAACACTTTTGCTTTGAGTTTACAATTTTCTAAAGCTTATCATAATGTATTTTCCTGCCCGTCAGACTTTTATTCACTTCCGTTGCAGTCAGAAATATGAAAATAAATTTGCAGACTTGAATTTATATCAGACTGGTAGTCTATCACAGTGAATATACTGTCTGCGTGTATTGATAATATTATTATTGCATGGTAATGCACTCGGAAGTGTGGGGTGTCTGCCCTTTGATGCAACGATAATGTAAATGTAGACATGCTTCTCCCCGTGATGGATCATTTATCTCAACTTTCAAGCCCCTGATTGAGTTACTACATTTGATTTAATTTATTTTTACACCATAATGAAATGTGTAGAAATCAAGAGCTGCCTGGAAAGCAGGAAACACAGTAAGAAATCTAAAAAAAAAAAAGAAAATTAGCAGCAGTCTGAAAAAGTAAATGTGAATGTGCTGTAAACGGGTTAAAATATGGAAAAGCGGTGATTTTGTCTTTCAGCGAGTCACAGATTCCTGTTAAACTCACACCTCTGTCTCATGTGACTGTCAGATTTGCTGCCGAGTTTGACTTCCGGACATTTGACCCAGAGGGAGTTGTGCTGTATGCCGAATCGTCCCAGAACTCGTGGTTCATGCTGGGGCTTAGGGGCGGTCACATTGAAGTCCAGTTCAAAAACCAGCACACATTCAAGGTCACCAGCGGAGGCAAAGCCATCAATGATGGACAGTGGCACGTGGTAAGAAAGAGTGGCCAAACTCCTGTCTGCCTACACACACCTATGTCTGCTGTAGCTAACGGATGACCTATAGATAATAAATGTTGTGATTTTTCGCCTTGATGCTTAAGATAAACTGTGTTGGATTATACTAGCGTGAGTTAAAAAATGGTGCCATATTATGTAAACACACAGATCTCTGTGGATGAACTTGAGAGCAGCATCAGTGTGAAGATCAGTAAGGAAGCAGTGATGAGCATCAACAGCCCAGAGAGCCTCTTTACTTCCGTTAATGGCAAACTGGAGACTAAAGTCTACATCGCAGGTCTGCCAAATCGCACGGCCAACGTCATCAAACCCGTAAGCATCTAGAAGTGCACACTTACAGCAACCACCCAGGAGCGATATGTGTACACACTATGTACTCAGCATGTTTGTCCTTAGATCAACCCTCGACTGGACGGCTGTATCCGGGGATGGAACTTGATGAACCAGGGTGCATCTGGGGTCAAGGAAGTCATCCATGAGAAGAAGAGCAAACACTGCTTTGTCTATGTGGAGCGAGGATCGTTCTTCACCGGAGCAGGACTGGCACACTTCGACATTGACTACAGTAAGTGAACAGTAGAGTTTGGACCGTTTCCATCCTGCACTTCGATCTCTATTAAACTGAGCACTTTTGGCAACGAGGGGCATCTCGCAGCATCTGAGAGCTTACCTGAAACTCTGCTTTTCCCACTTGCTCCAAGCTCGTGTTTTCTTTCAGAGTCTACAGAGCGAACACCCATTGAAATTAATTATAAAAGGGATTGTCTACTGCTAAAATATATGAAAGATTCTGACCTTGAGTTTGAAATTGGAAACGTGTATGGGTGTGTGTGTGTGTTACTAGATGATTCTGAGAGCTGGAAGGTGGATCTAAAGATGAATATTCGTCCATCCAGCAGCACAGGCATCCTCTTCGCTCTTGTCAACAATGACACTGTCCCCCTGTCTGTCGCTGTGGTAACTAAGGGAGAAGATGACGCTGTGAGTTCATTCAAAATTTTGCTGCACAATTTTGCTAACACAAGCACACGCTCAAACCCTACAACATTGTCACTCTTTCTTCTCTAGAACTTGCAAGTGTTCTTGAATGGAGTCTCCGTCGCAACGCTGCAATCGCTGATGTTGTGTTACCCCGACCGGCTGACAGTGGAGCTGAATGTGACTCCCACAGAGATCCACATCTCAGCAAACTCCTCCACTGTTACTTACATGGAGTCTAGAGCCCTGGGGGAGGCACTGGTTCACCTGAACACCACCATGCAGAACCCCGTCAGTACCTATATTGGTGGGATACCAGGTTAGTAAAGTAAAGTAAAGCAAAGTACTTTTACCTTTTAATGAAGGCTTAATGTGACAATTTTTGATCTGTATGGTATCATTCAATGCAATCCAGGTCCAGGACATTAAAATGACTTTCTCACAAAATCTCATGCACTGCTTTGCTGTAGATAGTGGTAAAGGGTCAAAGAATGCTCAAAATACTGTATAAACAAGTATTACAAAGTGCCTTTTTCCTGCATAGGGCAGGAAAAAGAGCTAGAATAACCCAATTTGTCTTGTGAACGTAATAGATCCTCAAAGTTTGATCTATCAACTCCTTTGAATTTGCACCTCACCATGAGTAGACCTGTTTTGAGTCATATTTCTGACCTGTCATCATTGCAAGCTATTGGCTAATGGCAAAATACCAAAAACGTCCAATCTTTCCTGACTGAAATATTAGAAATGCCAGAATTGAATTTACATGTGTTGACAGTGTCTCTCATTCTCTCTCCCTCAGATGAGGTCCCGTTGCCTGCTACGCCGGTGACAGCCTTTTACCACGGATGCATGGACATCACCATCAACGGCCAGCAGCTAGACTTTGATGATGCCCTCAGCAAACACAACAGTATTAAATCCCATTCCTGTCCTCCGGTCTCCGCTCCTGAACCTTACATTGATGCACCCCTCCCACATAGAAAGTGACCTAAATTCAAACTAAATTTACCCCCCAGTCTCGTCCTCTGTCAGAGAGAGAGATAAGGCTGAGAGGAGATGCAAGGCAGTAGAAAAGACAAGAAAGAAGTGACCGGAAAAAGAGATAGTGGTAGACAAGTATAATCATTTTTGTCCACTTTCTCTGATGGGTTTACGCTTTGCCTTCTTTCATCCATATTACCCAACGAGTGTTCCTCTATGGGGAACAATTTGTGCAGTTTTTTGTGAGCCATGACGACAGCTGGTTACCAGTGAGCCAGTCGGAGGCAGGATGACGTAGTTGTAGCAGTTTGTTGCAATGAATTATAAGATTTCTAAGAAACTCTAAAGAGCTGAGCTCTGCGGTACACATAAGAAATGGTTACATATGTTTGTGTAGATGTGGAATCATGCTACAGTCTGGCTAATTCCCTTTCATTTCAGTTTTGTGGGGGCTGGAGAAAACTATTAGAGATTCTGGTTGTAGGTGGTGTCTAAATCTGCAGTTGTGTTGTCATTTCTCATGTGAGTCTCACCACCCTTATTTTGAGCTTGGACTTTGTGAAGTATGACATTGGTTTACAAAGCTTAAACAGTTTGTCATTTCATTTCTCACATTTAACTTCACACCCATCGTGGCAGAGGCACACGGTCCTTTTCACTTTTTGTTTTCATGTACGTGGTCATTCTCGTGTATATAAAAGTAAGCCCTCTTTAATATATACTTAAATGTAGTTGTGCAATGTTGCAGTTCGATAGGTGTTTATGTTTGTTGTAATAAAAGTGGGTTGAAACAACCTTATCTTCGTCTATGGAATGGAATTTTATGGAATTTAACCGTTGCCATGTTTTCCGCTCCTGGAAACAGTAAAAATATTCACTGACATCTTTGTGCTGGAAATGATGGTGCAGCATTTTCAAAACATAACAATACACTGATCAGCAAGAAATGAGTCTTCAAGGTCAGTCTCACCCCCAGAAGAGCCACAAACTATGTGTAAAGCCCACTTTCAGTTTCTTTTCTCTGCTATTTGCTGCTGGTGACCTTGATGCATTCATACAGTGCTTGAGGAGGATATAACAAATTAATCGGACATTTTTAAGAATGTGTCAACAACATCTGAAGTTATAGTCAAGCTATGGTAATCTGGTTATAACGTTCATCTTTGTACGTACACTCTGTACAGTCTTTTTGCATTGCCATAACTTCACTCAACAGTTAGGAAGATAAGCTCTAATACATCAATTTAAGATTAATATTAAGAGTTTGACAGAATTAACATCCTCTTTTATCTTCTTTTATGAAGGGAACATGCAAAAAAATACCCTAAATGACAAAACACAGCTGTACAGTGCAAATAAGAGAGAGTAGTGGAAATTTAATGATAAAAACACTGAAGGAGTTATGAACTGTGGGAGGAAGGAGATAAGGAAAACAGCTCAGTAAGCAGATGACAGTAAAAACAGATTTTGAGTCACATGGGACAGGATTTGGCAAAGTCAAATAGACTGCACGGAAAGGATTTGTCCAAGGTTTGAACCATAAACCAAAACTAAAACTACTGCCAAGTTTTTTTTATTTGGCCCTAAAAAAGTCAGAACCCTTCAAAAGGACTCTTGGGAAGTTTTTTTCTTTTCGGTTTCTGAGATTAAAATCAGAGTTCTGACTTATTTCTCTTTTTTGTTTTTCTCAACTCTTCTGAAGGGCAAAATTTTCATTTTTTATATTGTTTTGTTTGTTTTTGTCTTAGTGATGTCAGACTTATCTTAGACTTAAAATTATCCTTAAAGTTTGAATATCAATCTTATTCAGTTTCCGTCAAAGTACCTCAGAATGTCTGGTATTTTGAAAAAGATACTGAAACTGAAAAACTTGCATCGTAGAGGAAGGGAAAATGGAGACACCCAGTTGAAGAGCTAAAATATGTTCAACAAAAATCCTTAATAAGAGGCTCTAAACAAAAAAAAAGATTTTGTTTTTGTTGCCTGGTCCAAATGTAATGTAGTGTGGGGGTGGTGGGGGATTTGGACTTCTAACCTCACATACTGTTTACGGGCCCGGCTGTTGGGTCTGTTTTCATTTTAATTTTTTCAACTTTATAGTTATGATATGACACACACGCTCACACACATACACACACACACACACACCACGACCAGAGAGTGCAGGGGAGGGAGTGGTAGAGAGAGGAAGGCACAAGTGGCAAGTGTGTAGCGGAGAGAGAGAGAGAGAGAGAAAAAGAGAGAGAGAGCGAGCGATGTGGAAAGCTGCATCATTGCAAACTCCAGCTTGCACTTTTCAGAGCCGCTCGGACCGAGCCGTGATTTCTCCGCAGTCCATCCACTCGGGACGAGACAAGAGGAAGAACCGCCGAGCAACTAAAGTCCAAACCGCAATGGGGACGAGCGGAACCGCAAAGAAGAGGGGGGACGGTCGCTTTTGAGTCTGTTTGCGGGGTCGTGCGCACGATATGCGGGGGGAAGAGTCACACAGAAGCCTAGCGTGTAACGTTTCACAGCAGTGACTGAACGTTTCGACCGGAGGTCCTACCTGAATACCTGCAGTGTTTCCTTACTAACCTTGACATTGAGAGGGAAAGGAGGAGAAAGTGAAGGAAAGGGCAGGAGAAGGGCACAGGAGCAAGTTTCTGGAGCTTAGAGGCGCAGACACGGCGGTGAAACAATGCGGCTGACCCCGAAAGAGTCCTTTTCATCGGCTTTGCTAATCCTGCTGTTCGTCTGCGGGTCCCACGGCAGTAAGTAAACACTCACATGCTAGGAGGCTAGCTAGTTAGCCTGCTAAACCCCCTTTGACGTTTGTGTGCATGCCGTAGCTACTTTCACTATTTCGTAAGCATGTTGGACGTTTTCGTCCCCGGTGTTCGAATTCCGTGTTGTGACTCTCCAAATATTAGCACACTCTTGAAGTTCGGCCATATGTCTTTGTTATGGGTAAGTTATTCACATAGTGTTAATCGAATTTTACCCCCACCCCCGCCCCCC
>OMNV01023500.1:41117-137565 GCA_900303265.1 Brotula barbata
ATTTCAAGTTTCATTGTCTCCGGAAGAGGCGAACCAGTTTCTAAGCAGACGCAGGAGAGCTAATCAAGTTTTCGAGGAGACGAAGCAAGGACACTTGGAGAGGGAATGTGTGGAGGAGAAGTGCACCAAGGAGGAGGCCAGAGAAGTCTTCGAAAACGACCCAGAGACGGTGAGTAGGTCCATAAAGTTAACACCAAACCACTGCTACAGATGTGGCTGCAGTGGTTTTCCTGTAGTAGATAAAAGCCTGGTGACTCATTCAGCCTTGAATACCAGGTGAGATTTATCTTGGATTGTGGACAGAACAACAGTCTGACTGTAGACAATATTAGCCTGCAAAGCTGATGATTGCGTGTTTGCCCCTTAACAAAAAACACCCATGAATCAGCAACTGTTCATGCTGATAGATGTCAAAGCACGCAACACTCCCATGTCGAAGACTTGACATGTTTTCTTCATTTATTTGTGTCTTTGTGTGATAGAAATTGCGTCAGTATGACTAAGCATCTTCACACACATACACACGTGCACAGCCAGTCAGTGGGAAATATATCTTCGATAGGGTAAAACGTAGTTGTTCCTGGATATGAGAAACACGTGGGTTTGCCCTCTTACTCCCTCACCGTGTGTGTCTGAATCCCTATGTTCAGTAAATCTATCCAACTTAAACACAACTGCACGTGAATTGTACAAATACACTCTTGCCAAACCAAAACTCTGGTTTCGGTTTGGCAAGTGGATTTTAAGCTCACAGGGAAAAATAACATGAGAATAGAGGGCATGTTTGTTCACACAACACGTGTGTGTGTTACTTCACTAATCCATGTGTTATGTCACTGTGACATGAATCAAGCAACCGAGACGTTCACGCTGTGCTCTGAGAGGAAACTCATACGCATCGGTATTTGTGTTGCTTCTCCAGAGGTGGCTACCTTCAGAGAGAGGAGCAAGGAGAGTACAGAGACGTTTAGGAACTTGTATGATTCTCACTTCACAAGCAGAGAATATTCAGTAATCCTCCAGTCTTCGACCACTTCGTGACACCAAACTGCAGTTTCATTCACAGATGCATTATTCATTCAGAATGTGCCCATGTCTGACTCTGCGTTTTCCCCCGCTGCAGCTTTCTTACTGCAGAGAGAGAGTGAAAGATAGACAGGACAAAGTGGGGTGTTCCTTGTCACTTAGAGGTCTCCTTGGTGTCTCGTCGATTAAGCGGCCTTTCACGATGGACACACTGTTGGTGAAAATGTGTCAAATGAAGTCTAATAATTCGGCAAACCTCCGTAAGAAGCCACGGCCTCACTCCTAACTTTACTACCAGTTTGTGTGACGGCTCCTGATAGATCACAGGAGCATTAAAGCCCAATGTAAAGCTGAACATGCAGACCAGATTCTCTGCGTTATTGAAAATGTTGTTGCAGCTCAAAAGTCAGGCTTTACATAGACTTTTCTCAGTGTACTGATACTTCACTTGAGACCTCATTCACTCCAGCCTGCTATCTGGCTCCTATTGCAGCAGAGGCTCTCCAGTCTGTCCAGAGTCTGTCTGTCTGTCTGTCTGTCAGTTGGTGGATCTGTCAGGGTTAGACCTACATGTGGAGTGTTGCAGCCAGGATGCTTCAGAGTATGAATGCAGAGAATTCTCAGGAAGCCCCTGGCGAATGGCCACACCCAGCAAGGAGAGGACACACACACACACACTCAGAGACAGAGACACAGGGTAGAATATTTGTATTGTAATCTCAATCTGAATACTAAGCACTCGGGAAGTGACATCAAAGTTTCTGCTTTGCAGTATAGCCGCAATGTTGGCAAAGCTTCTCAAAAGCTTTACTTAAAACGAACGATTTCTTTTGTTCGACTTTCTCTTTTCCCCCACGAGATGAGAGGAGGAATAGAAAACAAGAGCAAATCCTTGATTATGTCACACATTAATTCTAATCCTCCCACTATCTTCAGACACGTATTTAGATTATCTGACTTGTCTATATCAACATGTAATATTCTCTCTTTCCATCTCTGCTCCCTGATTTAGGACTACTTCTATCCCAAGTATTTAGGTAAGTGATCACTCTGACTTAAACCTTTCATCCATAGTCATAACACTCGGATGTGAATGAGGGGTTATGCTGCTTATGTATGCTTATTGTATGTTCTTTGACTTCTGATTTCATTCCCATCCAGCCTGTATGGAGAAGTTTGGGGATTCTGAGGGGAAGAAACAAGATCTGGTCACATGTGTCCACAGTAAGTTTTTACAGCCTCTACACTGTATGTCAGCTTAACACTACTTGACCTATACAGGGTGAATGTCCCACCTTTTTCCTTCTGTCCTGCTTTACTTACTACCAGTTTCAGTGTAGTGTATTAATAGGCTGAGACAGTAGTGTTCAGTTGTAGTGTGGGGCTGGGCTGCACTGCAGTATTAGTCCTCTGCATCATGCTCAGTCATACACTCTCTCTAAATGGGAGAGAAAAGGGAAGGAAAGATGATGAAAAGGTAAATATTTGTCTTTGGCATCTTCTGGTCCATTTGTCAGTATGTGCTGTATGACGCACAATTTTGTGACTTTGAGGCAGGGTGCACGCTCAGGTATATATGAGTAACATTGCAGCACTCTGCTACTGTGAGTGAGCGACACACCCCCTTCTATCGTCACTCTTTCACTACTCATTGGGTGACTGCAGCAGCCTGTGCGTGAGAAGGAGTGACGTGGAAAAGCAGTCTGACGTGAGAAGCGCAGATTTCTTGCTGCATCAGGATACAAGAGGTCTGGACCAGCCGGCTTTCCTCTGATTGGCTGAGGAACTTTGGGGGGTTGCCATGACTCAGCTGCAGCATTAAAGACACGGATGCACTATTTCTTTAACTCTTTAAATCATTGTGTATCTGGCAATTCTGCAGCTCTCTCTCTGCCTCCTATTCAGCACATCACCCCCAGTCTTTCTGCCATCTCAGTATAGAGCAGTACTGGGTTTTACAACAGCATTAAAGCAGCCAATAGCATTTTTAAGATACAGCTGTATACTTAGTTTGCCTATGTGGCATGTGCACTGCATAGGAGTGCTGCTAAAATATGAGAAGGGTCAGATTAAGGTAAGGTTGCCAATAATGTTATATTTGTGTATTTTCTGTGATATTTGTTATGCTCTCTTCCCTTGATATGCCGAATAGCTTATCGACTATTGGTTAATTTGTTAATGTATACGTATGTAAACTGTTCAAGATTATGTACAATGTTGATGAGATTAACTCTCCGTTGAAATGACACATAGTGAGTGTTGTATCATCCGATAGGCGGTTTGTTTTGAAATTTGTTTTTGTCTACATATTTGCACACATTCACACCCCCATTTCCAGGCAATCTCCTTTTTTTCTGTTTCTCTGAACTACAGTGAACACGCCCAGACATGCCAAGTACTGAAAATGTCCTCAGCTCACTTGGGGACTTAGTGCAAGGAAAAGGAAACTGAATATGCAAAGAGAAAAGTATTACTAATACAGAGGGTGAAAGAAAGGGCTCAAAGTGGAAATATTTAACAGCAAAATAGAAGAGCCAAAGAGGAACAAACCACTGAATATCCATCTGATTCATTTCCCCTGTGGAGCACAGTTATCCCATGAAGAGCTGTAATCAGGGCATCTCCATTATGAGAGTTCAGCCAGCATTAGGCTATTTATAATGAAATCCTGATATGCAGAACACAGGAGACGCCCTTCCTTTGTCAGCTATCACTAACAGTTACTGTACACTCATGCTTTGCACCTGGTATGTATAGACTCAACTTTAATGCAATCATCCCTCTGTCTCTGTTTGTCTGTCTGTCTTTGTTTGTCTCACACTTATAGACATTCCAGACCAGTGCTCTCCCTCTCCCTGTAATCCCAGAGGTACAGTGCGCTGTGAGGACAAAAAGGGCGACTTCCTCTGTCACTGCTTCACAGGCTGGACAGGAGACAGGTGTGAGACAGGTACGGTCATCATTCTGGAAACATTCTGACATGTCGGTGCAGTCATAAAGCTGGACACTGTGTGTTAGAGGTCAGCAGAGGTTGAATTTTTGCACTGTCACTGTGTGTCAGGTGTCACCTCTCCTGCTCACTTATACAATGGCTGGGCTTTTGCCTCATATTTGTTTATCCTTTTTTAACCTTTTATCTCTTAATGACTCTGAATTTAATTTTACCTCATGAAACTCGACTCCCACTGTTTCCGTTACAGTTTGATCACGTAGTGGAAATTTCTGTTTGTGTCTATGATCACTATTGCCGCTACAGCTGCTGTTGCTAATGATGTTTTGTGTTGGGTCAGTATGGATTAGATGTACTGGAACTGTGGTTGCAGTGTCCTCAACTGGAGTCCACGTGTCTCTTTAGAGGTCAAAGCCAGTTGCTGTGTACAGATTGGTGTGGAGGGTTGCATCTATTTTATGAGAGGATCTAACCAGGGGTACCACACTCAGAAGGGAAATATAAAAATATCCAGTTTATAAGATGGAGCTGGACAACATACATACTGTACACCACGCACAGAGAGAGGGAGAGAAAAAGGAAACTAATTTCTCGGCCTTATTGCGCAGCCAACGTTCCACTCATTTCCACTGTGACTCATCCTGCCACCTTACTGTGAGAGGAAACCAAAACAGAGTCCGTTTGACTTGGACTGAGCCTTTTCCACTTGACAACCGCACTCCTCCGAAACAACCATTCTCAATGAAACAGTGTCTTCAAGCTTTCTAACTGTTTCAAACTGTCACCGTCCTTCAAATTTGGACCCTTTAAACACAAGCTAATCTGCCAGAAATTTGACATCATAACCTGAACCCTGAACGCTAGATCACGTAGCACATGTTGATGTGTCCTCTTCTTTTCATGCTGTCTGCTTTGCCTCCTCTTCACAGATGTCAACGAGTGCAGCAAGAGGAATGGAGGTTGTGACCATGATTGCAACAACACTATGGGCAGTTACCGCTGCTTGTGTCACCAAGGCTACACTCTGGTAGGACGTCACATGTGTGATGGTAAGCAACAAACTGAACAAGCCGCTGCGTTAACATGTTCACTATTGTACCAACTGCATTGGATTTTAGGGTAGGATGGGAATGTGCTGGATGAATATAGAAACTTAAGCTTGTCATGCTGATACACCATTTAGCTGTTTCATCATTGTAAATGTTTTTTTGTGGTCAGGCATTTTTTTAATGAAAAATGTGCATAAATAATGTTTATGCTTGATGTAACTGTACATTTTGTCTTGAATATTTGTCATAATAAGATAAAGAGTGTGTCATATTTGTGTTTTACTGTTCTTTTTTTTATTAGAAGATAATACAGGCTCCCTCTATTCTCTCTGATCATAAAATTGTTTGCACTGTCAAATGTCCTCCAGAGTTCGATCCATCTGGTTGATCACATTTTGTAACTTTCAGATGTGGACGAATGTGAGGCCTCAAGTGTGTGTGGGACAGCACACTGTGTGAATAAGGAGGGCAGTTATGATTGCTTGTGTCATACCGGATATGTCTACGACAACGAAACCAAGAGCTGCGTTGGTGTGTACCACACAAAAGACAAACACACACACACAAACACTCTTCAACTTCAGCACCAGCAGAATTTGGTCCAGCTGTGTTGTGGGGTCAAGATTGAGATGCAAAAAACATTTAGAGTTCATTTCAAGCAGCCTTAAACCTGTATATATGTCATTAAGAGCTGGAGATGCTAGCTTGGACATATATTTGTAAACATATTTGTCGCCTGTGTATGTCTCTAGATATGTGGCATATGAGGCATAATCCAATAGTCACTGTGACACGTGACTTAAAAAAGGAATCCCAGAGATAAGGCCAAATGGATGTATAAATATCACTTGGTATTGGATAAGATAACATACCACATACTTGAGTGATGGTTATTAATCACTCTTTGCTCTTTTTGTAGTAGAAATTAGAATTTCATAACCCTGGTGTCCCTCCTCTGAGAATTTGGGTTTATTATAGCCAACATAGTCATGCCCTTGTAAGGTCATTTGCAGAGGAAAGATACCAGTCAGTTAACGTCAAAGACCACTTCACTCAAGTGTTGTTTGCATTCCCTAATTTGTTGACTGGAGTGACTTTTTTTTGCATTAGATCTTGTGGTACTGATGTTTTTACATCCTTGGAGTGGAAAATTCTTCTGCTGATGTGCATGTTCACTTCATGACCCGTCTGCTTCTCTGTAACTCTTTCTAACCCAGGTATTTCTTTATCACCAACTCTCTATTCATTTCTTCTGACTCTGTCAACTGTCAGATGTGGATGAGTGTGAGGAGCGTGTGTGTGCAGAGGAGTGTATGAATACAGCAGGCAGTTTCCGTTGCTTCTGTGATGGTCGTCAGGGCATGAAACTGGGCAAGGACCTCAGGAGCTGTAAGGTGAAACACATTAATTGTAGCAAATATTCAAATATTATTAATTATCTCTAGCTATGTTGAAAAATTTTCAGTATCTTTGTCTTTGTCCTGTTCAACAGTTTTTAAACCAGTCATGTTGGTTCCATGTGGTTGACATGAAGTTGCAATTGAGTTAACTTCTGTCTGTTTTCCTCCAGCCCATAAATTCCTGCATGCCACTGTCTCTGGAGAGGAACTCTCGTTCTCTCTACCTGGGCCGCATGTTCAGCGGCATGCCCGTGGTGAGGCTGCGTTTCCGCAGAAAGATTCAGACTGGGTGAGAGAATTTACCTGAATTTACTTACTTTACTTTACTAGTTTATGACCATTTATAACTGAGCAGCAGCAAGGAGGTCTGCAGTCTGTTCACCGTGCATATGGTATTACCTTTTGTAAAAAAGTAGTTTGTATTTGTCTGTCTGTGTTTCTTTAGTATGTTTCGAAAAAGCTATATCGTCAAAGGCCTGTCAAATACGCTGAATGCATTTTCCACCTCATAAAACATTTGGAAAGCCTTTTAAAAACTTGCATGGTTTACATCCGCTTCCTCTCTTCTTCACATTTTATTGATGCTGTGCTGCCCTGCAACTGCTACTCACTACTGCGAACTAGTACGGTTTAGTGCTAGGTCTAATCATCGTTCTATATCAGGGGTTTTCAAGTGGTGGTATTGCAGGTGGTCTGAGACAATGACGTAGGTAATACAGGAGGCAGTTAAAATATTTTATTGTTTTTAATAGTCCAATGTTTCATTTCCTCTTTAAGAATAATAAAATCCATCTAAAACTCTCTGTGAGAGTGGATTTTCCACACTGGCACACCTGAAGAATAACGACAGGGCTCAGCTAAAGACAGAAAATGACATGAGACTGTCACTGTCAACCATTGTACAATTCACCATGCCCTGAAATCTCAGTAATCGGTGAGAAAAAAACCTAAACTCAGCCCCTGTTCGCTGCTCTCCATCAGTGGTCCCCAGTCCATGGGCTAAAATAGGTTTAAAACCCCTGGTCTACAGCACTACTAGTGGTCGAAAGCTACAGAGGGTAATGTTGACGCTTTGGTCAATTCACACGGTAGCACAGGCATAGGTGATAGTTGTAAATCCAACCCCGACACTGATGTCTGCTAGATCAATCACCCTTTTAAACATCTGTTACATGTCTGAATGGGGATATTGATTTTTGCCGTACATGGTCATATTTTTTGGCAGTCAGGTTTCTAAAAATAAATTCTGATTGCAGCAGGGATGAAAATGTGACCCAGTTATTTTGGGTTCCAAGTTGATTTTGGTCACTAAATAGAAATTCCTCTTTCTCTCCTCCAATCTCTCCCCTTTGCGTCTTTCTTTTCTTTTTTGTTTCTTCTTTCATGGGTGTTCTTTGTGTTCTTGTGCTCCCACGCGCTCCTCCATCAAATTCTTCCTCTTATAGCTTTTCTGCAGAGTTTGACTTGCGCACCTATGATCCCGAGGGAGTGATCTTCTTTGCCGGAGGTCACCTGAACAGCTCCTGGATTGTGCTGGCAATGCACCATGGCAAGCTGGAGCTGCAGCTCAAGTACGGCACAGTCAGCAGAGTGACCAGCAGCGGACCCATCGTTAATGACGGCCAGTGGAGAAAGGTTGGTTAAATATAATAAAAAGAACTCTGTGTCCATTTAGGTGGTAAAAATACTTCAAAGCTTCTCCTCTCTTCTCAGATCTCTGTTGAGGAGCAGGGGCGGAGCCTAGTGATTAAGATTGACAGGGAGGCAGTCATGAAGATTGCAGTAAATGGCGATCTGTTCACGCTGAAGAAGGGCATGCACGAGCTCAACCTCACTGTGGGAGGAGTCCCTTTCAAAGAGGATGGCCTGGTCAATCAGGTGTGTGCTTGTGCACGTGTATTTCCTTGAGCGTTAGTGGGTTATAGCTTTTATTTATTCCTCAAATGGTGTTCTTTAGGTGAACCCACGTCTGGATGGATGTATGAAGGAGTGGCGTTGGTTGACAGGTGATGATACCTCCATCCAAGAAACCATCCGCTCCAACGATAACATGCAGTGTTTCAATAGCGAGGATCCTGGGGCATATTACCCTGGCTCAGGCTTCGCTCTCTTCAACATTAGCTATGGTGGGTATGTGTGTGTGTGTGTGTGTGTGTATGTGTGTTCATAGCTTTTCTGGGGCCTGGCTTAATTACTCCTATGTAATCTGGGGTTATTATTTACTCTCCATTTACACTTGATGTCAGCTGTTTCCCACTTTGTTTGACAAAAAACTTCATGTCCTCTTTTCGTCCCCTTGTAACTTCAGAGCCCCAGAACATGAGTGTCCAGTTGACTCTGCGTCCAACGTCAGGTATTGGTGTACTGTTTGCACTTGTTCATCAGGACAGCGTCCCTCTCTCCATTGCTCTTGCAGACTATCACCCCGACACTGATGAGTGGAGAGATGTGAGTACAAACTGTGTTTATGTGTATAAATTGTTGTTTAAGGTCACCGTTGCACCTACAGAATTGAATGACAACCAAGAAAACACAGATCAGGCTCTGATGCATAACCAGATCAATGTGATACCCAGACCAATCAAGCAAAGTATGCTATAGATCATACGCATTGCAACTGGGAAATATACAGTGGTCTAACAGCCTGTAAAGGATTTCAGGGAGATGCATGACAATGGTGCATTAAGATTAAAAGGCGGAAACATAGTTACATTGTCTGAAAAGACATAACATCTTGCTCGTTCCCCTGACCAATCAGATTGGTGAGCTTCAGTAAACACAATACGAAAGCCTCCTAAATTGAACTAAAAACCAATACTGACAGTATGTGGTTGTAGAAAAAGACTAAATGACTGTCTGTGTGTCTTCAGTATATTCTGGTATTAGCGGGCAATGATATCCTCGCCAGTGCTCCTGCCCTGCTGTGTGATGGCCAGAGTCACGAAATCCAGGTGACTATCTCAGGTAACCAGACCTTGCTGCTGGTTGATGGCCAGGCTGGACACAGTGTGTGCAACCAAGAACCTGTTGATCTCCTGTCCCAATCCAGCACCTTCATAGGAGGCCTTCCTGGTAAGCACGTACACATTATGTAATCGATAAAACGTGGGGAAAAGCTGGTTTAATCTGTACCCTCTAAACTTGATAAAGGTAGGATTTATTGCATTACACGTTTTGTTTTGCTAATGAATGCGTATACAGTTGTGTTAGCACAATCATGTTTAGGTTTTGGTTAGAATCTAGTCTTGAGTGTTCATCACTTTGTCTTGTCCTCAGACGTTCCACTGGTGTCCACGCTTGTGTCGGCTCCCTACAGTGGCTGTATGGAGGTCAGTGTGAATGGACAGACCCTGGACTTGGACCGGGCCATCCACAAACACAACGACATCCGCTCACACTCCTGTCCCCTGCTGGACTATATCCAGTGACCATTAGACTGCCAAAACTGATACATAAGAAGATCCTTGAGACAATGAGGATCATTTTGGAAATGCTGTGTAAAATCATCCTTGACCAGTGGGGAGGTTCATTAGATTGGAATGTAAAATAGACTGGGAATTGTGGTCTAACTGGAGCATTATCCCAGGATCACCTTTGTCTGTTTATTGTGATAACACTGCTGCCGAGCCTGGAGGCACTTGCAAGGATTTTCACAGTATTCACAGTATTGTAACTCATTTAGTTGGCTAAGTAGCCAATGAGTAACACACCCTTGTTCTAGGCTGATGCGTCAAAGTTCCAGACAGAAGTTAGAAGGAATAAATGCTGCCCAGCATTGCCTCAGAAACTGCCCATGTATCCTTGCCCTCAAGAACACACGGGGCCTTCAATGTCATATTGTGGGTCTTGGATCAGCAGGTCTGTCTGGAACTTTGGAGGCAGTTTGACATTAACGATAAAGCTGATGTCACATTGCTTACATCCAGCAGGTTTAAACAGCTTCAAACAGCCAATAGAATAGGATCAGAGAAATCTTGTCATATTGTACTTGGATCTTCCTCAGGTCTGTCCTGTACATAGTGACTAAAGGGATGATTGGGGACTAAATTAAAATGGCCTTTCCTCTAATTAAACTAGGTCCCTCCTGTAGGAAGGAAGGGAGAATTCAGTATTAGGCACAACACTGTGTTCTGCTCTGAACCCTTGCACACTGTTGCAGGTAGAAATGGACTGCGACTCAAAGCCATTTAGTTTGCCTTTCTACCAATGCACTCCGTGTCTGCCTGCAACCTTAAAATCAACCACGTGCCTACAAAAACCCAAACATGTACAGCTTGTTCTCTTATTGGGTGTAACATTTCACAAAGCTGCAGATTGTACACAAATAGGGCCAATTCAACTCCTAATGAAACAGTTATACACTATGCATTTCCAACTGAGTATTCTAGCAAGTAATGCCATTTTTGACATAATTTTCAACCACTCCAAAAATCAAAAGCCCTTCCTTTTCCTCAGAATCACCCATTCGCAGCTAATACCTGTCAGCTTCCAATCTGACGGGACATTAGTCACAGAAGCACAGGGAGACAGGAAGGGACCCTCTCCATGAAGGAGAGAGAGAGAGCACTGCATCGAACGCACCACACAAGCTACTGAGAGTAAAACGAGTGCGCTGTAATATACTGAATATGTAAATATTGTGACTGTACAATGCTTTGTAGAAGACAAACAAACACTACCTTATACTCACTGAGGTTATGTGCCCCGTTTTTGTTGATCCAAAGTCTCGATTTCCCAAAAATGGATTGGAAGCTGCAATCTGAAAAGTCTGAATTTCATTTGCCTCCTGAGGGGCCATCACTTGGATCCTTCACCCTTTAGCTAAAAACCGGTTTGGGAACAATTTAACTGCTAGCCAGGGATCCAAATAATTTCACTGAGATTCAGTTTTTAATTAGATTTTCTAGGTGCTGAGCAAATCAAAAACAAATCAGAATAAATGTCAGAGGAACTTTATGATGATGACGAGAATGCCAAAAGGGCTCCAGTGTTATTTCTCTTCCCTCTGTAATGTATGATTTTCTAGTTTTCTGATGAATGGATGCTAGATGATAGTGCTTGACATGTTATTGTTTTTATGGTATGTGCATTTTTTTTATTTTCCACTTTAACTGCCAGTATGTGTACTATACTGAGAGAAGTCTGCCTTTTGAGTTTTAACTTCCTCAACAGTGAAAATCCTATTTAAAAAGAAATAAAAGCAGTTGTATGAGGAAAACAGAGTAAAATTGTATTTTCAGAAACGTGCTCGTATGCTTTGTGATTATGTTAAGAGTGTCCCTCAAAGCTCACGCTTCCCGTACTGCACCATGCGTGGAGTGGTTACGTGTGCATTATTTATTTGCTTCCTGCTACCACAGCACAACTTAACATGCATCATCAATAATGTATACGATTTATTGATTGTGCAAATGATTTAATGAGAACTTCACAAAGATAATATTTAATTAACAGACTAACATTAGAATCATACACATTTACAATTCACATTTCAGTAAAGCCCTTTCTGATGCGTGTATGTTGAGATGATACACATGGAGACCTGTAATCCACTTTACACAGGATATAACAGAAACTATCACCACAGTTAAATACTGCTACACACGTAACTATATGTAATATGGACGTGTCTGAAAGCACACGTACTCCATATATAAACATTAAATAGCTGAAATGCAGTGTCTATGTCAATACAGATGAGTTTTTCAGCTCAGTGAGTGTTATCTAGTCTACGAGGTCACCCATGAAGTCGTTACATTCAGGTCGAGAGATGATTCTCGGGGCCTTCTCCGTCATGGCCGCTATGTTTGGGGTCTGGAGCTCAGCAGGCATAAGGTGGGGGCTTCTCAAAGGGGGTGTAGGAGGAGCCATACATTACAGGGGCGTTGGGTGTCAGCATGTAACTTCCTGGTTCTTGGGTTTCACCCTGAGACTGAGGCTGGGTGGCGGCCTGTGCGGGCTGCTGGCTCTGGTTGTCGTCTGCACCTCCGTCAGGGAGCGGCTGGGGTGGAACGTAGCTGCTGGGATGCTGATTAGAGGAGACACACAGATCTAGTAGGTGGCTATGTGGAACTTGAGACTGTGTGATTTATTCATTTTTTTTATAACGAATGATATAATTTGGATGATTTTTGGCAAACTGCAATTGCAATAAATTTTGGTTCTGCCATTTAAATATCATTCAGCTTTTGATTTGAGGAGCTTGATTTATAGCTGAATTACTCTATTTCTCAACAGCCGATCTTATGATAGCCACACTTATAACTATAACCTAATAAGAACTGTACAATCTTTCTTACATAACTGCATATAATCATCTAAGTATGTATCGTGGATAGTTTTTTTATTTGATTTTATGTAAGTCATTAAAGCACATCCCTAGAGTGCTACCACAGAGATCATATATTGATGCAGTGTGAGAGAATTGCTGTGTAATAGTATTGGAGTTCATTAAGTTTTGCAGGTTAACAGCTCATTAGCCTTTTGGCAGCAGAGTAGATTGGGAGCCTTAATGCACGTCAGGTGTGTGTGTGTGTGAGTCTTTGATGTTAAAATGAAAACAGCTGTGAAGTTAGATTAGTGCTCCATATCTGACTGTAAAAATAAAACCGATGCCTTTGTTTTGGACTTGCTCCTACCTGCATGGGCATAGGATAGTTGGGGATGGCAGGCAGCATTTGCCCTGGAGGACAGAAGCCAGGGTAGGTGACCATGTGGTGAGTAGGGTTGTACAGGACGTTTGGTGGCGGCAGCGCCGGGCTGGGTGCTGGCTGACGACTTGGTTTGTGCTGCAGGAAATGATAAAAATGTGTCACCTCTATATGTGAAATGCATATACCAAATTATACCAGGTGCACTAAAGCACAATAACATCCTGCTGAAAGGAAGATTAACAATCAAATTAGAAACCAATGATTCACGGAATAGGAGTTGATGTTTTTGTGTCTTCATCAGAGAAGTGACTGGCCTGTTATTTCTGAATGATGGATAAAGCAGTGAAGTTGAATTAAGTATGTTGTAACAACATGAAAGCCAATATAAAAGACAGAAAACGAAAGACTAACAGCAAGAAGTAGAACTATCACTGATCGTATAGATATTTAAGCAATACATTGAACTATTCACACTGTATTAAATACTATAAAAATTCAGTCTTTAATTTTTATAGCAGCTGCAGTGAGAGATAATTTGCTTGTTTAAATTGTGAATTTCATTCCAATATACCGCAGATGAAACCCTGTTGTTTCTGTGATTGCCCAATGTGCATTTTTTTAGATCATACTTTTTTAAAGTGGCTTGGAGGCAATAAGAAGTAGACATTGTTTACCATATCCATATATGCGCCCAGGATGGCGGCAGTGATGATGCCGGTGAGCAAACCGCACACGTTGAGCACCACTGAGGACCACAGCAAACGCTGCAGGTGGATGGCATCCCAGCAGCTGCTGACCCCGGTGAACTCATGGTACACTGTTTGATAATCTGGACTGGGAAAGGAAGAGAACAGCGAGGTCGTAAATGTGAGCCCATAAGGATGAGTGGAACCACCATAATGGTTTTTCTCTTGTTTGTTTTTTAATTTTCTAAAAGCATGTAGATATCTGCACTTTGAATTAGACAATTTGTGTCTAGTCACGGCAATGTGATTTACACGCAGGAATGAAATGAGCAGCAATTATTCTACTCGACATAAGTACACACTGTTTGGAGTTAAAATGATTGTATGTAAGTCTTCACACTGACAGCTCACTTGTCACAGTTGTACAGGTAGCAGCAGTAACAGGTGTTGCTCCTCACTTTCAGGCTGCAGGGCTTGTTGAATGTACGACACGACACCTGCAGTGTGAGACAACAAATGAGTTCTCAGATTTTTATTCAGTTTTTAGAATTAAACTTCCAACAGCCTCATCAAAACGATGCACAGTCACATCAATAAGTTTTTATTTTTCAGGACCGTGTGCCTGAAATCAGATGCAGTGTAGTTTTTCAAGAAGTTATACAGCTGCAGTGATGCATTTTGACCACTAGATGTCAGACTAGATGTGACTAAACAGTCAAATGTTCTGTCCAACGAGCTGGAAGCACACTTTGAGTATACTTCGTAATTAGATGAAGTTTAAAATGTTTCACCATTCACATAACTTAATCTAGAACTGAGACATAATAGAGTAATGCAATGGTTGATTGATAAGTCATGAACCTGTGTACAGAAGCAACAGTCAATGATTGGGATTGAGGGATTTTCTGGACAGATTAGAAAATTACTTATGACTAATAATAGATAGGAAATGATAGACACAATAAATAATTATAACACACCTAAGTCAGATCATTCTGTGTTCGGCTCAATCAATCAACCTTAGTAAAGTGTGAGAGTAGTTGTTTACTTGACCCTTTTATGGTAATTAAAATGAATCCAAAACTGTTGCCTAATGTGTTTTTATTGTGGTGGTCTGTCTTTTTTAAATGAATTTAGATTTTCAAAGTGTTTTGTTTGTGTGTGAGAATTACCTCAGCAAAGTAGCTGTCGTAGGCATAGCCGGAGCCACTGGCGAAAAAGTCACACATGTTCTCCATCATGGGCCTTGTATCCTGTGTGTGTGTGTGTGTGTGTGTTTGAAGATAAGTAAGAAAGCAAAGCAGAGACGTAATAAGAAAACACACTGATACAAATGTATTTTATTAATGATAAAACATGCAAATGCTTTATGTATGTGTGTATTGGGCGTGGGTGTGTGTGAATGTACTCGTCACAAACCGTAGCTTTCATCTACAGTTAATGTCTTATGTTGTTATCGGAGTATTTCTGTGTCGTTCTGGGCTCTCAGCTGTGTTTACCGAATTGGAACATGTCTTTGTCTTATTCTGCATACGTCAGTACATCTTTCAGCTGTCTGTGTTCACTAACCTAAATCTTAATAGTGCACAAAGTGAAGATGCTCCAAACGGTCCAAACCCGCAGCATTAAACTTCACTGGATTTTGTATAATAGAAGAATTATTCAAATAACTGTTTGACTCCGAAGCTTGACAGCTGCAATAAATAAGAATTAGTGTCCCATAAGAGTGAAATGAATATTACATCCTTCTGCAGGGCTGTGATACAGAGGAATGGTTGATCGATATCAGCGACTCAGTGATTACACTGCCAGGTGCTGAGGTGTCGGGCTTTTTATATCTCTGTCCGTTCCCAAACAAAATTCATTTGGCTGGTGTGACAAACTGGTCTGCATATTCACACGGCACAACACACCAACAGCATGAATATCTATAGGAAAACCACAACCACCTTCTTCAACCTCACCCTGTATTCTCGTCATTCCATTCATCCAATGGTTTAGCTTTTGTAAAGTCATGTATTTCTATTTTCTGTTTTTCACTCCAGGTTGAAAAAAGTGAAAAATCTAATCCATTTAACAGATTATTTAACATATATAATGTCTGTTTTACGGTTTCCCTAAACAGTGATTTGGGCTGGGAGTTACTGAGCGTTAAAGAGTGAATTTGTCCTCTGTGTGAAGCTTTAATGCGCCTTTACTGACTCTCTGGAAACATCTTAAGGGAAATAGGAACTTTAAAGCAATTCACATAAACCTACAGATCCTTGGAACCGATCCTGGAGAGTAAATTTCCAGTTGAAAAGTTACAGATAAGCGTCCAAGTTACAGATAACTCTTTAAAAGTTTCTCTGACCTGTGTTAAAGCCGTTTCCCTTTAGGAGAGAGGAGAAATTTTTTTGGAACGCATTTAATCAGTTTTGCTCGGTTGAATTTTGGCTTCTGATGACCCAGCAGCTGTCTGAATGTCTGACTTTAAGACTGATTGGTTCAATCTAACAGTCCAGCCGGGGACAGTTGGGTCTGATTGAATCTACAAAGATTCATCACAACAGGATGTGTTCTGTCTGTGTATCTGAATGGGCATATGGACACCACTTATGAGCTCCCTGTATGTATCCGTTTATTACATTTTGCTGTGTGTGTGTGTGCATGTGTGTGTGTTATATTTTGCGGTCATGTAAGCTTATGTAAACGTGCGACACTTACTATGAACTCTGCGGCGATAATCCCATCCACAATGGCACAAAAGAAAGACGTGATGACTCCAATACTGATGAAAATCACGGCCGCCATCAGCTGATGAAGGACAACAGTCATTTTATCAAAAATAAAAGAGTGGGTGTGTCTTCAACAGGGTCAAATACAGGTTAGAATGAACTAGCTGGCAGATAATTTGTGAACAGACCAATTTTTGCACAAATTCATGGATAAATTAAAAAAAAAAGATTACCTCTATTATTTAAATAATTGAATGAAAATTTGAAATAAAGTAAAAACAGACCTAGAAAATCAATGCACAAAGACAGGGACCCATTGATATAAAGTTAAGATGCAACTTCATTTATACTTACATTAACATATACGGATAAAATGCAATTAATAAAAAGATAAAAGGGCAGAGGTGAAAATATTTACAGAGTGCATTTACGAAGATTTATGTTTAGATCTGTAATTGTTGAGGAAATACTGTTTATAGTGAGAACAGGACGGGACCTAAAACGGAGCCCTGTGGGACGCCGACATTAATAAACTTAGAACAATAACCATACACTGAGATATATGACTTTCTTCAATTTCTGATAAGCAACCTAATCCATTTTACCACGTTGGAGGCTCTACGCATACACACACGTACAGCCACAAACAAATGTAACGCTTTAGAGGAAATTAGAGGCAAAGATTGATGGATAAGAATGCTGATTTCTATCTATATGTACTGATTGTATATTCCATAATATCTCAGAATTTGGTTGCCACGTGTCACCTCCGTATTTTCTTAGACACACACACACAACATGTGAACGTAAGCTGGTGCTCCTGGCTGGTGTGTGTCCTGATTGGTTGACTGCAGTGTCACAGCTGCAGAGCGATAAAACAAATGTACAGCTTCTTAGAGTGCCAGCACAGAGGTGCTTTGTGGGTAATTTATGGGCAGAGGAGGCAGTGTGTGGGACAGAGGGGTGGCCTTTTGTACCAGCAAGGTCAATCTAATTCTACCAATCTGAGATAGACACACACACATACACACACAGAACCCAAACAATTAAACCCAATTATTGCTTGTGTCACATTCACTCACTTCAGGAATTTTTAAATATGTAACAAGTGGCATCATCATCCAATCATTTTATTCGATCAATAAAGCCAAATCATCATTTTAGTGGAGTAATGTGGGTTTGTCGTGTTTATTCACACAACAGAAACACATACAGCACACACACACACACACAAGCCCGTTTCACCACTTTCACCGCATCCTCGGTCTGTGTAGTTTTGCTGTGGCAATGACAACAACTGTGTGTTTAAGGCCATCTTTTACATTAACACACACACGCAAGCACACACACACGCTCACACACAGGCCCAGCTGGCTGATCACAGATGTCTGATCATAAACTGTATCATTGAGCATTTTCTGTGTGGTCAATCTCTCCTCCAGGACTTACAGAAGACATTAAAGTGACACAGTTATCCCATCCATCCATCCATCCATCCATCCATCCATCCATCCATCCATCATCTATCTATCTATCTATCTATCTATCTATCTATCTATCTATCTATCTATCTATCTAGCTATCTATCTATCTATCCTCCCAAGATAAATAAGGTATATATGAGAGATAATAACTCACTGTAACCTTTAAAAATATATATAATATATTCATACCATACATAATAAAATATAAATATCTCTATTGGTTGTACATGTAAGATTTACATGTGACAAATCCTACAAGGAGGATATTACAATGAATTTGTGTCAAAGTGAAATAAGACCAGGTTTGAGAAAACAAGCTTTTATCTAGCAGAGGCCCAGACTTTCCACTTCATTAGCGGCTTAAATGACTTCGCTTTTATGGGCTGCAAGTGGGGAGATGAAGCCAGCGCAGACAATAGAGCCTGACAACTGCATTACTTCACATTACCTTACACCAGCTGCCAGCACATAAAACACTTCAACACACCATGTCATCCAAACTCCTTAACCCCCTCGTCTTCTGCGAGAGAGAGAGAGACTGAACAGTGGGCGGAAGTAACGAAACGCACACATGAATAGTATGGGAAATCTAAATTAGGAGACAGAGTTGGGAGAGGTTGATATTACGGCCAAATGAAAGCGAGACAGAAGGAAGTAAACGAAAGGAATCCCAAGTCTGTGCTGTAATTGTTAACCGTACTGCAGTATATAGGGTGCTCACGCTGGAGAAGTGACCAAATTAAATATAGTCACAGATGTCAGTATGCAGTGTTTTGGCTTGATTTTCAAGTCCCACAATGCATTACAGAAATGAAATAAGAGGATCTCCTCACTGCGAGAAATCATTAAAACAAATTGCAGAGGGTTGTTAGAGTGCTTCATTAATAGCTCGGAAAAGAAGAAAAGGGCTTTAAAACCCTTTTGCTTTCAAATTTTAAATGGAAGGCAGCTTTCTGTGTCAGTTGGAGGACAGTAATTTACTGCATACTAATAGGAAAAACAGCCTATTGAGAAGATTAGTAGTACAATAAAATACAAATATTAGTACACAAAGGAATGAGCTGCTCACAGCCAGACAGAAAATAAACACAAAACTCCAGCACCGAAGGGATTCCAGATTCAATAAACGTTCCATCCTCCCCACGTGCAGTCGGGTCTTTAAATTGCTGATCCTTATTTGCGACACTTCAAATTACCTGCGCTCCATTTGTGCCAATTTACATCATCGCAGTAAGTAAATACCACAAATTGCCTCAAATTAAGCTGCTTTGCAGAGATTTTGCGATTGGCTTACAAACGGGGCCTTCGGAGCGCTCAGAGGATGAGTCGCTGATGGGGCGACTATCATAACCTGTCAGGTTATGTAAGTAAAGCCACTGACCGCTGTGAGTCCTGGACATGTGACCAAGCATGACCGAAGCTGGACACGCTGGTAATGAGGACTGTGCAGCGTGCGGCCTGATGGGTAAAATACGGCCCTTTAAAGACCCACTGTTCTTTCCTCCAGCCACAAGGTGACTGAGAGGACGGCAGTGTGTGAAATATAAGCAGTAAGTGGAGAGAGAGGCTGTGGAGCGGAGGACACCAGCTACATGGAGCAGTTAGTCATCAAGAAGTCTCCCAGTGTAGCAGAGCACTGAAGCCTGTTATGGAGGCCAGCAGGATGAGTGCAGGCAGGATGGGAGCTTCATTTTTTTTTTTTTTTTTTTTTTTGGAAAGAAGGAATTTCATGCTCCGCGGTCCTTTTGGACATTTTGCAAGACAAGATAAGGCCAGATGAAAAGTGGTGACACGAGCCAAACCTCGATTAAGATTTTTTTAAGGAGGAACGAGTCAATGAAGCACAAACCTGTATTTCAGCCACATTCCACCTCATTATTCAAACGGAGGCCTGGCCCCTCTCTTTTATGATATGAGCCCGACGTCCTAAAATGCAAATAGGCGCAAAAAGAGAGAAATAGAAGCTCCCTAACTGGAAAGGTGACACTGTTAGATAGCGACGGTGAAGCTACGGTGGAGAGCAAGAGGCGTTAAAGGGTACAGATAACTCAGGGTTTATTATTATTATTATTATTGTGCAGCCCTCATTATATCAAGCAAATCTGACACACTAACACACACACACACATGCATACAGTATACACATAGTGATATCTTATTTATTTGGCAAACCTCAGCGTAAACACAACACTGCAAGGTAACTTTAAAGGCAAAATGCACATTTGTAAAGCTTTTATACTGTAAACGTATAACCTAGGTAACCACGATAAATTCCATCCCCCTCAGGAAATTACCAAAAACAAGCGGTTGCTCTTTGTGATTCATCGTACATACAGAGCAAAAAGACTTCCTTTTGTTCCTCGTAAGCCTCTTTCACTGCTGCCTCCCATAAAAGATGGAATAAAAGGAGCTCCAGTTCTTAAAGCGGTGGTTTTCGTAAGATTGTGCTGACTTTATGAGGGACTCTCTTCTCCTCCCTAACCACAGCACCCCAGTCCAGCCTCCACAACTACTGGAACCCCAGAACATGTTGTTGTTGTTTTTAAGACCAATAGACTCGATCAGTTGGAGATATGAATTTTAGTAGAAATTCTTCAAATTCTACAAAAAATATTTTCAAAAAGTTGCACTTTGTCCCATTAATTGGATGTGGAGGAACAATCTGGATGGTAGAAAATTTCTTGAGGGCTTCAGTTTAATTTCCCCAAATCTGAGCAGAAGATACAAGATACTGTATGTTGTCTGTGTTCAACACCGACGTGTGGCAGCCAAGAGACGGAGCACAGGGGATGGACTGTTTGGACTGCAGGCTTGTTGGAGTCACTCACATACATATAAATAAGAGACAATGAGATGTGTGTGTGGGGGTGTGTGTGTATCGTACAGAAGTATAGATGTATGCTTTATAGCTTAGGTGACAATGGACCAAACCATCGTGTGCATCAGAGTGTAGTCTGTCGATCGGACCGCAGAGTAAAACATGATTGCTAAGTGGTACAGCGTCAGTCTTACCTGAGTGTTTTTGGATAACACACTCTAACACCACACACACACGTATGTTCATGTTGAAGCGGTAAAACAGTGGAGGGTGCTTCATAGCTAAGAAACTGATTGCTGTCTTTCTCTTTTTTCTCTTCCGTTTCTCAGGACAGGACTCCAAATCAGGCAAATCAGCTCATCTGCTGTTACGGATGATGTTTTTATTTTTATTCATTGAGTGATTATGAGTTGAAAGGTCAGAGGACTGTGAGATCCAGGATGTAGGAGAAGCTGCAGGCCGATCAGATGTCACAGCGTTGTTGTGTGGTTAGTTGTTCTTTAATGAGCAACCTTGCCCCGTCCGTCTCTTATCATGTTACTGTAGAAGCCAGCGACTCAGAGGAGGCAACCAGCTACCTGTGTGTGTGTGTGTGAGTGTGTGTGTGTGTGTGTGTGTTCAATGAGAGACATTGTAGCCTGATGCTGGTGTGGCAGTGATAGTGCCATTAATGTTTAAAGCACAGAAGTGGGAGCAATGCCGGAGAGACAGACAGAAACTGTCGGCAGTAAATGTCTTCATCCGTCTCACTCACAACTATGCTGCACCAGTAACCAAACAGGAACGAGGAGGAGATTGAGAACCCGCAGGACACGCTGAGGGTCTCCTGACAAACTCTCATTCTCCTAGCTATAATTTGTGCCGTATTAGTCGTATCTGTCCACACATGCTGGAGCACCGAGGTGGTTTCCTTCCAATCATGTCAACAGTTCAAAGTAGGTTTGTGTTTTGTATGAACTAGTTTAGATACGGTACACTTTACTGTAATCTAAGACAAAATGACCTGACCAGGTACAAGAAACCCTGGACGCCACATGAAAAATTTACGTGCATCTGACACACACAGACAGGAACACACACACACACACACACACACACATTTCTAACTAGGGCCAGAAATTCAAACCAAAGACTGACAGTTTCTGTGAATAAATGAATACAATCTCTGTGCTAATCCATCAAAGTCTCTTTATCTCTTAGATTGTTGCTCATGTAAAGTGAAGACACTAATGTCACCAAGTTCTAAACTTCGACCTTTGATGCCTAAACAAGTCATGATGTCACTACACACCAAATTTAAAGGACAGGGATATCATTTAAATTTAAACAGGTTTGAATACATTTATGATTTTTATTGGTTCCTTTGCAGATTAACTGTAATCTGATGCACATTGGCATGAATATGAAAGTGTAACATTTGCCTAATTTTATACTTTTTTATCTGGTTGGATTATGAATCAGTTCATTCTCAGTTCAATGAATTTAGTCACAAGTCAGTGGTATCAGAGTGTGAGAGGTTTTTTTTTTAAATTGGTCTCAATTGGAGAAGTGTGTGAGTTGAGTCCAAGTCATGTGACTGGAGCCTGCAGGCGTACTGTAGCTTTTAAACGGTCTCTTCCTTATTCTTTATATACTCTCTGTCTCTTGTTTTTTTTCCCCCAGTCTAATTATTGTATTGTGAAATAATGGAATGTCGACTCTCTCACAAAACAAACATACAACAGAGAGAATTTCCATGACAACACTATTCATGTGACATCACCATATTATCCAAACCCTCCCATTAACTTTTCTCTCCACTGAACAAACTTACATGTGTACAATAAAACGATTAGCAAATTGTGACAAACCAGGACCCAGACACTACGACAGTGTCTGTGTCACTGGAGTCTTCTTCAGTCATTGAAGGGTCTCAGCATAGCCAATCTCATTCTGGGTCTCATGTGTTGGGAAGGTGATACCGACTAAATAACACCAACGGACACTTTAAGCCTCTGGGAGCCAACGGAGCTGCAGTTACACTTATCGGCCACTAAACCATCATCAGAAAAACTGTGTGTCTCGACCTTGGAGCAGGTTGGAGGTCGGGTTGTGCTGTGTTAGATTCCCTTCATTTTGTTTTATTTTGTTCAGTCTGGAGCGGTCGGCTCACAAAACGAATGCAGAGGCCGTCTTCACCGCCGGTCTTAAATTAATCAGTCTTCGTTTTGTTAAGGATGAAGATTTGCTACTTGACATGGTCGTTATAAATGATATAAATAATTTGTGGGTTGCACGGTTGGTCAGATAAAATATGTAATTTATAGATGTCACCTTGGGATCCTGAATTTGTGTTTGCGTTCTTACTGTTTTACACACAAAAAGACTGATTGAAAAATAATGAATGGGCCCATCAATAATGAAAGAGTGATGAGATTCAGCCCCGTTTCCTTATGAAGTGGCTGAACCAGAGTTGTTGTCGTGATAATATTTGTAACCTCTTCTTGGACAGAGGCCCTTGGATCTGATTATCCTGATGTCCCTGTCTGGAATAAAGGATCCATGTCAGCGGCTGGTCAATGCTAATGCAGTTTCCCCTCTTGTCATTGAAATCCCGAGCCAATCACATTCACTTCACCGACCACCAATCCAGTCATGTACACTGACCAGGTCACAAAGGACCGAGAGCACGTTTCAACCTAATCCAATTTATTTCTTGCTCGTAATAGAGCAATTTCTCGTAAGCGGTTTAGTGAATTTGAGAAACTGTAACATAAGCCTTGATTTGATGGTATATACAGTATATGTGTCCCATTTTCCCATAACAATCCCTCGTTTTTAGAGCATGGATATAGAACTCCAAAGGCCGATTATAGACCGGACAACAATTGTGACTTCTGCTGATTATTAACTGATGGATTGATATTATATCTAACGTGACAACCCTTGAGTCAGACATTTGGCCTAATGGTGCAAATGTACCCATACCTGCTCTAAATAACATAACAGCCACTTCTTCAACAAAACCAATTTGTCAAATTGACCATAGCTCAGTGCATCTTGGGTCAAGTAGCCATTTTTACTTGATGAGGATGCAACATATTGTAACTAGACACCCAAACCGACTAATGAGTGTTCCCATCCCTCTTAATCTAACCGTGTGTTATTGTATGAGTCAATACGTCCTGACCAATACCGGATCATCTTATAAAATCCTGTTCCTGGTTTTTGTTGCCCTCTCAGGACTTTGTCGCCCTCCACATCCAGTCCACCTGGACTCTAGATTTATTGAAATCATATATCAAAACTCTTTTCAGCTTCATCGTCTCTGCAATACGTTTTAGATCCTCCCACTGTTTTGTTATGGTGTCATCTTCGCTACATTTGAGTTTTGGTAATCAATTATTTGGACTGTGGTATTTGAATGTATGGTAAATGTGACTAGAATCTCCTGAAAGGCCTATACATATTATTATTATTATTATTATTATTATTATTATTATTATTATTATTATTATTATTATTATTATTATTATTACTGCTACATTATCAGCAAAAATAAACATGATTGTAACACTGTTTATGTTTCAATTCCATTAAAATGAATTACATGTGTTAATTTAAAATTTTAAAATTTAAAATTGAAGTTTGGTCTATTTGGAATGAGAGCTGAGAAGTCAGACTCACCATTGGTTTGCGGTTTTCCACCAGGTGGATGCCAACGATACCCAGGAACGCTCCGAAACTCATCTGGGGGTAGATAGAGATGGAGGTGTGGTAAATAAAAAGTATAGAAATATCTTCCTTGAAAACATCAGAAAGAGGTCAGATGTCAGATATTGGTGAAAAAGTGAAATAATGGGGCAACTGAGTCATCACGGTTCAGAGTAAGGTGAGATGACCGCAAGTGTTGGTTGTCAGTGAACGTGACCAGATTAGCTAAGGTAATGTAGCCACTGAGCTAAAGTTACCTTCATCCACAGATCGATGATTTATCACAATGCAACAAGTGAATCAGAGAGAGAGAGAGAGAGAGAGAGAGAATGAGAGAGAGAGAGAGAGAGAGAGAGAGTGAGTGAAGATGATGGAGCAGTGACTAACAAATACAAATGGGATCCATACTGTTTGTATCATGTCAAGGAGACCCAGTTTCTCATCTTCTTATTAAAGTTTTCAGATGGATGGGATAAAAACAGACACTCCTTCAGTAAAAGGAAGTTGATCAATAGGTATTTGTGGTCAAAGATGAGTCAAAACAGATGAGACAACATGACTGTGTTCTCTACTGAACGTTAAACTGGGAAGGCTTTGAACTTTAAAGGCATAATCTGGGACTTCACATCAGAGAAGGCCTGACAGGTCCAATGATGAGGTTGTCTCGTAAGATGACATCACAAGGCACGGACTCATTTGTCATTAGTGTTCAGATTTCTATAATAAATTAAAATGAATTACATTGATCCTTTAAATTTTGCATTATTATCATTATGTCTGACTAGAATTTAAAATACAAATGTTAATCCTCTGGCGGGGGGTAATTGTACAGCTGTAGGCCCGGATTTATGATGTCAGCAGCCCTGGTCAGGAGTCAGGAGGAGGAAGAGGAGGAGAAGGTTTTTGGAGGACATGTCACTCACAGTAATGCCGGGATAGAATCCAGCAACAGGGATGTTGTCGGTGCGCGTGGCGGAGATCAGCCCAACCACCAGGACCACCACAGCCAGAAACAGCAGAAACACAGTCATCCATAGAGACATTTTCTTCCAGCGCACATAGTGGGCTGAGGATGGATGGAGAGCACACGGTGATGTTTTTTGGACTCTTTGGTCATAATCTGTCAATCCTGAACCCCTAAAGTAGAAACTGTAAACCCTGAACCCTGGTTGCTGTTGCTGACAACAACAATGACATCACAATAACACAACAACTGTCACCGGTCATGAATAATAAACATAAACTCTTAATTATTTAACGTATGACCCACAGAAGCTCAAACACACCCAAACAGTCTATTGAGAGCACACACAGAGAGTAGTGTCATCGCAAAGTGGAATCCTATCAATGTAAAATAAATCATGGAAACGTTTTTCGTCAAAGCTGTCATGAAACTTGAAAATATGACTTCCTGTGGTGAACTGATACCTGCGGGCTCGGGCACCTCTGTCCTGGTTTGTTGGTTCGTCTGCTGGTTCGTCTGCTGAGTTTCTGGCTGCTGCATTTCTATTCAGTCAGAGAGAATTATCCCAAAATGTAAAAGGAGACCACACAGCTGAACCAAAACCCTTTTTGGTGTTCTAAGTCTTCGTCCCAGTCCGGTTCAGAGAGTCCGCATCCTCCACGGCCTGCCCCAGGAGTCCACAGGTACCAGTTAATCTGAGACTAAGAGGTTGGTCTGTATTATAATCCCAACATTTTACAAAGAGTGTGACATCTTCTGTTTCCAGCACGTTTGACTGTGAGCAAACACAGGCAGAGAGAGAGAGAGAGAGAGAAAGAGAGAGAGAGGTGGAGAAGGAGAGTGCAAGGGAACCAATCAGCTCTCAGTATTCTCCAGTAGTAATAAATTATGTAAGTCCAGGTATCGCACGTGAAATAATGCATCAAAACAATTAGATTACGTCATTATCATGTTGATATCTTTGCTGATGTGCGTGGAAAAGATATGCGACAACCCATCCACTTCAAAAAAAAAAAACTAAGAGAACCACTGTGTATGAGTCATGGAAGATTTTTCTTAAAATTAAAAAAAAAGAAACTGCTGCAGCTTTCTTTAAAAAAAATGCTCAAATTATCCGTAGAACAAATTGTCCATCAGATCTGCAGATTAACAATTAATCCATTATGAGGTTAGAGCCAGAGCTTTGTATGTCACAAGACAGTAACACACAAATTAATTAATTTAAGAATCTCTTTAGTTTTATAGAAATCATAAAAATCCACTCTGCTAACACTTACTTTGTTAATCTGTGGCCTTTCCCATTGATTTGGATATGTTGTGTGGCATTTTATTTTCATTTTAAATCTACTAAAATGCCCAAAGTTTCCAAAGATACCTCATATATAAAGATAAATAATTAAAGAATAATAAGAGAAATGTAGAGGAACTAAAATGATTACGTATCTCAAAAGTACAGTAAGTGTTACTATAATGGATTTTAGGATTTTTTTAAATATGGAAACATAGAAATAGTTTTTTTGGAATTATTTTTAAGTATTATTAATTAATTGACAATTAAGTTGATTTGAATGCTCTTTCTACCGGGCATACTCAATAATTCATTGGTCGCTTAGGTGAAAAGGTCCATTAAATTTATCCAAAGTCCGTTTAACAACCCTTTGAAGTGTACTCAATGAACAATTCTTTCATTTATGCCAAAAGGTTTAAAATAAAACTTTATGAGGATAGAATTTTAACAGGTTAATATAAGTTTATGTGTAATATATACTGTAGGCCTATATAAATAAACGATTTGATTGTGAAATTTAAATTAAAACATTTTTTCTTTTTTTTTTCTTTTTTAGATAATGACTGTGGCTCCATATATTCAAATATATCATTACAGGAAAATCACTGATGCAGTTGATGATTAATTTCATTGATTGTGTGTTTGGTTGTATTTTGGCTCACCGGCTTCGGGACGCCTCCAACGACAGTTAATGAGTTTACACCGCCCTCTAGTGGCCGATATGAGGAAAACAGCCCAACTGCTAAGCATTACACCCAACCAAAGTTAATGCAACATGGAAAATAATGATAATCCTTTCCCCCTCTGTCTCTTAAATATCTTTATAAACATTGAGGAATATTCCCAAGTCCATTTACACACAAAATATGGTCTGTTTATGGCAAAATATTTATTTATACTTAATAATACTCTCTGCAGCAGTGATACAAGCTTATTTATGCACCGGAGCTGCATAATGGTGTGTTTAATATACAGAACTGAAGCAAATATCGACTGTCATGAAAAGCACCCACAGACAAAATTGTGCTCTACAGTAAAACGATATCAGTTGATATGCACTAATCTGATTTTGTGATTAAAGGCTGTTAAAGCATAATGAAGGAATGATTCTCAACCCTGGTCCTCCAGTACGACAGTGACAATTCTGACCTGCATTTCCAAAAATGTTGGGTTGAAATAAGGGTACTCAACCTGAATCTACAAGAATACCAACAAAAAGTCAAAAAATAGCAACATTTCAGGGTCAAATGCAGACCAAAAAAGGCCTTTGTGAAGCTCCCACTCTCAGCACTGCGTTCTCCACCTCTCCCTGCTGCTCTACCCACACCTGATCGGGTAAATCAGGGATGCTCACTTGCTCAGGAGTGGGTGCGACCTTCCCATCTGGATAACTACACCTGGTTTAGCTGATGAGGCGTGGAAAATATGCCGAGCAGCAGGTATACGAGGACCAGGCTTCAGCTAAATCAAACAAAGTGCAGAACATAGACAGGTAGGTATCTTATTTTCTATAAGGGCTGCATCGTAGGAGAATAAATCAGCCTCCCCCCTCAGCCTAACCTGGACTACATTCTTGTATGGAAAGTACAGAACTCTGTAACTAAATTTTGACTCATTTATAAATCCTCCAGTTCATACAAAATAATTAGGGAACAGCAAACGTCCCTATGTGCGCCATGGTCACCACAACAGCAGGAGCCTCTTATGATACACAGCAGGTGGAAGACTTGGGCGGCTGCTCCAAGATGGATTCACGCCGCAGGTCGTTTGGTAAGGCGCCGTCAGGGCCCCACACGGTGAGCTCACCGTAGATCCCCGTCTCGATCATTTCCTCCTGCCAAGGGATGGGGATGTTCCCTGAGGCAAACTCGTCAAAGAAAGTCTTGTCCTTGTCTTCCAGCTGCACTCCTTTAACAGTGGAAAAGGCCCCGACGTCGTCAATGTTCTTGGCATAAACGGTCTTGGAGTCCGGCACAAAAGGAGGCGTGAGAATCCCTGAGGAGACACGGGACAGCAGTGACATTAGGCCAGGGAGTATTTGATGACATTTAAGACTGCTAAAGTAAGATAAAAATGAATCTTTAAACGACAGCGGAGGCATATTCTGTATATTCATTGTTCCAAGCAAATTTTTATATGCTCAAATTTTACTAAACAATTCTTTAAAGAGCAATACATTGAACATAAATGGACAAAATATGCTTTTTGCATTTGTATTTATTTTGTAGTTATTGGAACAAATCTTCCCCCACCAACATGAATTTATGACAGCAGATAAACACAGCTCAAATCAAAATCAAAAAGTGTCAAAAAAATTAATCTACTCAGCTCAAGGACTGTCTTGTCATTGCAATCATGTTTTGTGCAATTACAATATAACGGTTATCGATTTAATCACAATTAACAGCGATTAATTGATTCTATTCTATTCTTAGCTCAGGACTTATCAATCAACCACTGTATGTAGTAGGAAATAGTGGAATATTCATGAAAACAATCAGTGAGTGAGTGTAAAAACAGTGGAAACAACAGTAGCAGGCATGTGTCAAGAAAGTCATAGTGAGTGGATGTATGGCACATCTCACACACACATACACACACATACCTGCATTCAGCTTCCTCCAGTTGAGCTCACTGAAGAAAGGATGAGCCCTGAGCTCGTCACATGAGTCGTTCTTGAAGCCGAGCCTCTTGTCCACCTCTTTGCACAGCAGACCCTCACAGATGGACCTTGCATTGTCACTGAACTTTTCCGGATAGGTCACGGGATCGTTCAGAATCCGCTTCTTCACCACCTTATTCTCCACCTTCAACCAAGTCAACATTGCGGATTAATTCATACATCCGCGCTCAAAGCACATTACTGTGGTTACAGATAATTCAGGTTGTCTTTCTTGCACAGTCAGACTAGATTTTTAAAGCCAGAGGACCATTTATCTCATTGCAGTATCGACATTGTTCCACAAGAGGGCAATGAGCGCTATCAAATCAGAGCAGATTAAACAGCACCAGGAATGAAAGAGGATGCAACAGTTTTAAAGCAGAAACAGATGAAAACACAGCCTGGGATTAGAGCAAAGGACAGAAAGAACTCCAAACAGCTTTACCTTCTCCCCTCGAGTCCTGAAGGGGCCCTTGGCAGCGATGAACTCATACAGAGTGACTCCCAGAGTGAAATAATCCACTGAATAGTCGTACTCCTCACCTTTCAGCAGCTCCGGTGCCATGAAGCCTGCAGGTCAGAGGGGAGAGGCCACGGCTTTAGAATCAAACTGTAAACTTAGGACATTTATGAGGACTTTTGTTCGGTATTAGGATCAATACCTGGAAATCCCATTATCCTACGATAATACCTTGGTCTCAGATTATAATGTGTGATGATGTATTTCACTTTTTGGTGCTATTACACTTGATAATAACAGTTTATTTACATTGCACATGATAGTGGAAACTGTGCCATCCATCACTTTATTGGACATGATAGCTGCTGTTCTAATAGACGATCATCAGAGCACTCGGTTCAAACCTAAAGGGATGTTTTCATAGCATGGTACATCTCTGTCTCAGGTCCCAAGACAAAGGTCAAGATCCAGCTTAATGTGTCTCTACTGTACCTGGAGTCCCAGCGTAGCCTTTAATTTTGAACTGATCATCTGCCAGCTCCACAGCCAGACCAAGGTCAGAGATACGCACGTTACCTGTGAGAGCAAACACCGGGTCAACGTCAAACTCTCGGCACGTCACAGATACCAATGTTGACCCACACGCTACGTCTCTGCATTGTTACGATAACTCACAGATGTCCTTGTGTTAGAAGTGGTAGGGGACACAGCGTGTAGTGGAGGTGTGAGGGGAGTGTGAAAAGGTGTGTTTGACTTCAGAGGACACAAGAATGGTAAATATTTGTAAATCAAAGATGATTAAACAGCAGTGGTTGAAATCTGGAAAATTCTTTATATTGATTTGGTCTGAATTGTGAAGTTTTGAACGTTTGAGTGTTTTTTGGCTTGGAGCTGCACGTGCAGGATTAACCTCCATTATATGTTCTTGGACACGAGTGTGTGACCTTGGTTATCTAGCAGCACATTCTCCGGTTTGAGGTCTCTGTAGATAATCCTCTTCTGGTGGAGGTGCTCCATGCCCTGGATGATCTGAGCTGCATAGTAACAGGCCCGGGATTCTTCAAAACCTGGGTTGTTCTCGTCCACGTTGTAGATGTGATACCTGGAGACAATGGACACGAGTCAAATCATCGGGATGCAAAGTGTCTCAGGAGAGTGTGACAGGAGGCGGGGAATGTGATTCAACCTGAGGTCTCCTCCATTCATGATGGTCATAATCAGACAGAGCTCTGTTTTAGACTGAAAGGCGTAAGCCAACGAGACGATGAACCTGCTGTGGACTCGTGCCAGGATCCTCTTCTCCACCATCGCCCCCTACAGGACAGGAGGAGAAAGAGGACACCAAACTTCACATCACACACAGGTTGAGTCAAGACGTGCTCTTGATTTATAATCGCTTTACTCTGCGTGTTCCCAATGAATGCTGGGTAAGGCTCCAGCCCCATGCATAGGAGATGTGGGTGTGGAGAATGGATACATGGATGGAGTATAAGATGCTGTGGATTCTGCAGTTGTTTTGAGGTGTTTTTCTAACTAAAAGCAAATATGCAGTGGTGTAGAGTAAAAATACAGTACTACAGTACTTAAGTATGTTTTAGAAGACTTTGTGCTTTAGTAGATGGGCAATGTGTTCAATATGTGGATTATGTCAGAGACATAAAACTGAATTGAAACTTTAATATACTATTAGTTGAGTTTTGTTGAGGACTCTTGACACTCATTAAATATTCCCTCCGGAGTTCAAACTCTTCTTTAAATAAAGTTTGAAAAGCTTTATTGAAGTGATCGGTAACTGAAGATATGGTTGCTATTTATCTTTATATAGATTTAGATATATGAAGAGTTGGCTGAGTTTATAATTTTGTTAATCTGAAGGATATCAGAAGATATCAATACCACTACAGATGGCCAGAGATTATTTTACTTCAAAACTGAAGTACAGTTATTATAAACAATACTTTTGATACTTAAGTAAAATCCACATCATCACATAAATAACTTGGTTTGTTTTTTGAAGTAAATTTTAAATGAGATATCTCTACTTTTACTAAAGTATAACTTTGAGGTACACTTTATCCACCACTACAGACATGTCTGCTTTTTTTCAAATATTTCAGTAAACCAAAGTCACCAAAGTTGACATGCTATGTTAGGTTGCTCCAGTAGCTACAGAGGATATAGTGTATGTTAGAATAATGTTAGTATTTAATACCACACACACTGCCAACGCCTGCTTTGTTGACTTGACTTCCTTGACACAAGACACTGGAGCTTCTGTTAATTCCACTCCACTGAAGGGCAGCAAACAGTAACACGGCTGTTGGTTGCAAATTGATCTGCTTAATGTGGTTGTATTCTGTACTAAACTGTAGTCGAATACTTTGAATTTATAAACTCTTCAATCCCATCTCACTGTACCATGTCAGAACATCCAGACCTGGTCCATTTATAGACCTGGTGGGATTGGCACTTTATAAGGAGATCAAATTGTTCTCATGCTGAGGGCACTAATCATATAAGCCAAAGGTGCCTTGTGTTATCTGCAAGGTCCATATAAATGAATTAAAAATAATGAGCTGCATGTGTTGTAAGTGTGAAAGCCACACATGCTGTGTATGTGCGTGTGTGTGTTGATCACGTTCAATATCTTTAATTCCAAATAGTTGAACTTAGTATGTGTATCAATGGTGTGGAGTGTCTGATTAGGAATTGATGAGACTTTATTTAAACTTTGCTATCACTTAACATCAACTTGACCAATTGCACAACGCATAGATGGTATAACTGCTGGTATTTTTGAATTGTTTACAGCCGGATGCTAACTCTGAATATGTTGAAATATTAGATCAGACACGATCAAGGAGACAAAGATTTTTTTCAAACTTTGTATCATAGTGAGATTGAAATCTGCATCAATATACTTAAGTAAATGTAGACGTATATTATGCACTTGTGCATGATAAGACAAAAGCTTCATCCACATGCATTTCCATCTTTAGGGGATTCTCCTTACGCTCAGATTATGCAACATTTATGTTTTGCAGAATAGCCAAATCGTATTAATTCCGTCCATGTATTTGTCTGACTGGTGATGAATTAGAATAAACAGTTATATTCACAGTCAAAACTGTTCTGTTGAACACTATTGGATTATAATGTAGTAAACAGCCTCAGTCCACATGTTTAGCACAACACATTGATATGGTTTCTTCTTCTATCGTTGCTTTATCGCCACAGTCTAAGTCCCTGCTTTACCTCATTGCCTTTTCTCTTCTTCAGCCTCTTTTTGTTGAGCTTTTTGCAGGCGTACAGTTTCCCCGTGGCCTTCATCTGACAGGCAGACACCTCGCCGAACCCCCCTTTCCCTAGCACACGAAAATCCAAGAACCACTCCTCCCCCATGGGCTGCATCTCAAGCCACTTCCACTGCAGAAACCGCTTGAGGTACATGCTCTCCAGGAAGAAGGTGTAGGGCACTTCCTTGAGAAAGTCCATCACGCTGTCCAAGGTGTCGTTGAAAAGGTCATCCACAGCTTCCTGGTGTTTCTCCTTCACCTTTGTGATGCCATTTTCTGGCAGGAAGGGGCAGAAATACTTGGCCCCGGGCTCCATGTACCTGCTCATGACCTTGCTGGCTTTTTGAACGCGATCCTCGTCCTCGGCCATGTTGTAGTCCTCAATGTCCTTCCACAGTCGGCAGGGCCCCTTATATTCATTGTTGGAGTTCAGAAACTCTCGGAAGAGACGCTTTCCAATGGGCTGCTCCACACAGACCGTCTGAAAGCCCAGGTCTAAGGTTTCCCTCAGACCCTCACAGACTGTGATGTGCGGCAGCTTGAGGCGGGAGTGGAATTTCTTGTCTCGGTTTGCCGCTGGGTTGGCAGTGCCATCAAAGCTCCCCCGGGCTGAGATGTAGGCAGAGTTGGCCACCACTGTTGTCAGGCCACCAATATCCATGGTGACACAGTGGAGAGGTGAGGAGGAGGGGGTGAGAAAGAAAAGAAAGCTACGGAGACGAGAGGATTTCTGAAAAGGGGGAAAAGTGATTTACAAGCAGAGAATATAGGAATCTAAGAGGAGTGAAGTCTGCCTGGAGAGACGGGCACCGAGCGCTCCGGTTCCCTCAATAAGGCGATCACAGGACCTGAAAGTCAAAGCCATACCCCCCTCCACCCTACTTTGTCTCACACGCACACACGCACAGATCTACCTGACTCATCACCTTCCCCCGAGGGATTTATCCTCTAACTCTGTATGCTAATGCCTTATCCTGTACTAAACCATGGGCACAGGGCCGAGGAGAATGAAACAAAGAATGGCACAGGAACAGAGCTCCAGAGCCCCGTCAACATGGTGGGAAAGGAGTGTGAGTGAAGGAGAGAGAGAGAGAGATGGGAGAGAGGAGATGTGGGTTGGTCATGAGTGGAATGCAGCGAATAGGAGAGATGGATCCCAACAACAGCCACACTAAAGCCATTGTCAAAGTAGAGAATAGTTCGCACCAACAAAGCCATTCCTCAGAAGGCTCAGAGAGGCTTTCCTTTTCAATCATTCAACAGGAAGTGACGTCACAGAGGTCACTTTCCCTGACATCTCCGCTCAGGATCACAAAGGCCTTTATGCAGGTGTGCTCACGCGCTCGCTGTGCTTTTCCGAGACCGATAAACATTTGAGTTTGATGTGTAAAACCGATGGAGTGCACCTTTTTAACAGGATTCACCAGATGTCACACATGTAAATCACTCTCTCGTTTAACGGCTACAGGAGTGATTAACGTTGATATTGGGTTTTATGGTTCAAAGACCAATTCCGTAGCGACAGTCCAAGCGGGTTTTACGTAGTAATACACCTTGACTGTTGTGATTAGAAACCAGGCGTTGCGGCTGCTCAAGGTGATCCTGAGTTTCAAGAATGAAGGACGACGGAAGTTTACATGATTGTAACCTGCCCACTTTATCATGGCCTTATAAATAATGAAGAGATAACACCTGCATCAGACTCTGGGTAGACCTGCGGGGAAGGAGTTTTGGCGTTTAGTGTAAAGGAGAATGAGTACGAGGCTTTAGCACAAAGCTGACACGTCTTCAACAACAGGGGAGAGGCCAGAATAAAGTAAAGGAAAGAGAAGGGGTGCTGTGGATCCGGGTCAGTGCAGAGCTTCAACATGGCCACCTTGAAGGAGAAGAGGACCTGTGGCCAACGCTGTGAAGACTTCGGACATTTTGTCTGGAACTCAGAGAATGGGACGTTTATGGGGAGGACGCCGGAGAAATGGGGTAGGAATCAAAGCAGGATTACCCAAAATATGGTACAGCTCAACTTTAACGTGAAATACAGAAGTGTGGATTGAAAGGAACGGACACAAAAATATGATCATGTGGTCATGAGAGGCAGTGTCAGAGCACTTTATGGGGTCTCTGTTCTTTTGTCCACTCCTACAGAGGAATAATAGGGATGCAGATAATCGATACAGTTAAGAATAATTCTTAAAGATACTTGCATTGTGTGATGGGATTCATCAGATTAAATGAATACATGCTAGTGTGTGTGTGTGTGTGTGTGTGTGTGTGTGTGTGTGTGTGTGAGTGTCAGTGTGTGTTTCTCCACCTCAGTTCACAGCATTCCCCTGTAGGTGTCATTGTGTGTGACTTTTTTCTGTCCTTTAAATATCGCCACGCTCTGTGTGAGTGTTGGTGTGCATGAGTGTGTGTGTGTGTGTGTGTGAGTGTGTGGACAGAACGATAAGGCAGGCTGCAGCGATAAGATTTGATTTCTGGGGTTTCTAGGTTTGTCACTCTCCACTGTTTGATCTCACGGTCAGATTAAAGGGAACTCGCATCAGCAAAGGGCACCTTGACCTTTGCTATTGTATTAACTGTATCTCCTTTCTGGATTATGGTGGATTATAAGTGAAACGTGCTCAAATATGTTGAGTAAAAGTATGCATTTTGTTGCTTTAGTTACAGTGAGATTTTCATGTTTTCAGATGAGTTGGATCAGCCCAGGAAACGTATTCTGTCTTGTTTTAGGATGTACAACACAAAGATTAGGATTTAGGATTAGGACAAGATAACTTTAGACTTGCCTGTCCTGATTTTAAACTTGTTGCCAAGGGTCTCATAAAACATTCACTCGGTCCCACCTCTGCAATGGGACCACATCACAGTTTTGCAAGTGAAGTAAGTGTCAAGTTTTGCCCAACGAGTCCTACATCAAGTCCTAACGTAGACAAGTCACAAAGGACGTCTAGTCAGGACACGGCATTGTGGGTCAGCACTAAATCTCCCCCTCTCCCTCCCAGTGTACATCAGTCTGTATTATGTGGCCTTCTACGTGGTGATGACCGCCCTCTTTTGTCTGGCCATCTGGGTCCTCCTGTACACATTGGATCCGTACGCTCCGGACTACCAAGACCGGCTCAAGTCTCCGGGTAACAAAGCAAAACAACTCAACACAGCAGGAACTTCAGTTAAAATGAAACCTAAATGAGAACAGCTGTGTTTAACCAGGTGTGTGTTTGCTTGTCTAATCAGGGGTGATGGTGTGGCCCGACACCTACGGAGAGGAGGAGATTGAAATCACCTACAACACATCAGACAAAGCCTGCTGGGAAAAGATGTCCACCTGCCTTCATGACTTCCTGAAGCGTCAGTACTCCCTCTCTGATCAGTTGTCGCTGTAATACTTAGATATATTATAGTTGTCCATCCTGACAAACTCGTGCAAATGTCTTCGTCCTCCTCCAGCTTACAATGACACCATGCAGCACCAATGTAACTACATGAACTGCACCAAAGGAAAGTACTTCATCCAGGACACCTTCTCTGCCCCTCACCACACCAAGTGGGCCTGTCCCTTCACACAAGGCATGCTGGGACCCTGCTCAGGAATCGAGGACCCAACCTTTGGCTACAACTGCACCATGCCTTGTGTGATCATTAAGATGAACAGGGTATGTTCAATTGATAAATGTGCTTCCTGATCAGCGTAAACCGATTTGTGCGGTGCTAATTTTCTCTTATGTCTCCTCAGATCATTGATTTCTTGCCCTCTAATGTCACAAGTACTCCACCCTATGTCAACTGTACCGTACTGGTGAGTGATATCTGGAAACAATGATCTCAGCGGTGTGTATCAACAGGATTAATCTGAGGTTGCTGTTATTTACGTTTTGGTTTTTTGTAGTAGTTTTACATGCTGTGTCTCTGTTTGGATCTGTCTAGGAGGGAATGGGCAACGTGGCAAAAATCGAGTATTTCCCTGAAAATGGGATTATGGATCTCTCTTACTTCCCATATTATGGAAAACTGGCACAGGTGACACAACACAGCACAACACACAAAACAACACACAACCACAGCCAACAAGTCACTCTTATCAGGAAGTGTTTGATATACACCAAATCATGTTTTGGCTGATTAAAATGTCCTCTTTTTATTTCTTTTATTATCATAGCCACTATACAAAATATTTCTTATTTTGAATTTCATGACCATGTTATTATTTTAACCCTCCAGCACAGTAAAAATGATGCATATGTCCAAAATACACTTTTTTTTTTTTACCATTTTCAAGAATAATAAGCAGTAACAAAGATCTTGATGAGCATATTTCTCGTGTTGTTTAGCCTAGCTATGTCAATCCGCTGGTGGCAGTCCGGTTCAGCTTGGTCGGGGAGAAATGCGCCAAGATCCAGTGCAGAGTCGTCGCGGACAAGATCAGCTACCAAAACATCCACGATCCCTATGAGGGGAAGGTCATCTTCCACCTCAAAGCTCTGAAATGAAAACAGGAATAAAGCAGAAACAAATGTCACCAACTCACCCCCATGAATCATAGATAGATCAGGAGTCTACAGATCAATACTGAATATCGATACTTTATAATAAATTCTATTGAACTCAACCCAACATTAGAGACATAAATCTGAAGGATCTGTGGTAGAATTATAATCCTGATTTGTCATGGTTTGCTATGTGATTCATCTTATAATCTGTTTTAGTTTTTACCAATAGTCAATTGAACTGAATGGATTGGAGTGTATATTATGTGTAACGACATACACACACACACACACACACACACACACACATTTACAGATAGACAGAGAGAGCTGCCTTCATCACGGGATGCTGCGGTCAAGAGCCCAAGGTTACTTCAATAACACAGAATATCATTTAATTTATCAGTTGATACTTGTGCTCTCAATACATTCATTCATGTCCTCACTGTTACAAACAACAGTGTAAGAATAAAGTTGACAAATATGTAATGCAACATGCAAATAGATCACAGGCATTTACCTTAAATACTGTTACCAGGAAATAAAGGTGGCTTAAGAGAAAGAGAGAAGGACAGCTTTGTTACGACTCAGCACTCATTAAAGTAATCCTTCTAGGAACTATGGAAGCTATGAACAATGTTCTACTGACAAACAATGCATCTGTCCACATGTCTGCCCTCCTCTCACAAGGAGGAGAATAAGGAGAGGCAAGAAAAACACAAACAGCACTGCAAAATTCAGCTGGAAGGAAAATTAAACATTTTAACTGTAAAAACTCTTTGGTGTTTTACTTTGGTCCCGTTATATTAGTTATAGTTATATTAAACATCTTTTATTATATTTGAAGTTCACTCCAGTCAAAGTAAAACCATAATTTACATGTAAAGATGCAGATCCTGTTAATGATATAATTGGATAACCATCTATTAGATCGTGAAGTCTCCGTTTGTCCTGACCTTTACACTTGACCTTTCCTACTACAAGGTGACCAACTTCAGCTCTAAATCCTAAAGCCCTGGTCAATTGCACTGGCAGTGCCATGAATCTAACACGTTTCTGACGGTGGGGGAAGCCAGATTATCTGGAAGACACACCTACAGACATGGGCAGACCCTACAAACACCACTGCACCCTCATCCTGTCCTAAAGAGAAAGTTTTTGCAATAGTGATAACATGGCTTGATTGCTGTTTGTCATAAGAAACTGACATTTTTAAAGATTTCTCTGCACCCTAACCAACTCACACGGTTGATAATGTATCAAGTATAAATCCAGTATGGTTGATATTGGAGTATTACACTCAAAGAAATTGAAATAAGAAATTTGAATCCTTCCTATCCTAGATCTGTCCCAACATTTAAGAGCTTCTTCCTCCAGCATGGCTCAACTCTTCCTCCAAGTTTACTCAAATTTAATTCTTAATCTTGAGAATGATCCTGCTAATGCTTGAACAGAAACAGGTGAAAATGCACTTGGCCTGTAGAACTCTACTCCAGTATGAATTCAAATGGCTGTAAACCAGTTACAGTCCTCCTCTGCTAATAGGATGATGACGGTGATTAGGTTTCTCCTAATTCTGCTGACTGCAAACTTTGTGGGTTATCAGCTTATACATTAGAGGTACGGACACTGACACACAAAGTGTCACACAGACACACACACACGCAGCCTCGGCGGTTGCTGGGCGATAAAAGGTTATTCACCATTTGATGACTCTGTCGAAGAGACGTAAATTAGTTCAAATAGATTAATTAATAATCAAAATAGATTATTGTTCTGTTTGGTACGATAGTTAATTTATTTCATATTTGAAAAAGCAATACCAAAATTCACATCATCTTCCTCTGAACTGGAGGCTTGTGTTTGTCTTTAGATTTCTATCATGTCACTATGTTACCCTGAAAAATAGGTGAATAAGTAAGGCATTCCAGAGACAAAATATGAGCTTTCCAGACCCATTTTTAATAAATAAATGAATGAATTGTGTTTGATGACAGGAGACATTTCATTGTGCCATTAAACTTCAGCCATTGCTTCCACACCCCATCCATACATCCAAAATCATACAGATGTGTTTAAACTTAATCAGTTGGAATCAACATGGAACATACATGTACATTTACATTTCAGATTAGTGTAGATGAGACATTTAACTCACAGCGGTATAAAATATGAGACTGCATTTCTGACCGTCTTGTTTGTAGTGCAGATAGTGTGCTGCTGGAAGATCAGTCTGTTTGTCAAAGACCGGCCGATGCTGTATCTTTATTTCATATTATTAGTGCTGTATTTCATTATTGTCTCATCTGTGCTTTAACTGATTTACTGACAAATCTCCATTGAAGTAAGTGAAGTAGTATTTTTATACAGTACTAGAGTGCCCTTACAGTCAAATTCACAGTAGCACAATGGCAAAATCACTAAAAATTAATTACAGTAAAGAGAAAACTTTCTCAATTTGCGCAGATTCAGTCTAAATCAGCTTCATGTCAGAAACAGTAATACGCCATGTAAGATATAGTATACATTTTAAAACATATAGTACAAAGTGCATTTTACTTGTGTGGAAAACAAAAAAACCCAACACGGGTTAAACCCTCTGATTTACACCATGAGATTGCAAAAAGGAAGAGCAAAGCTTGAAAGTGCAGAAAAAGATCACGAGGATCAAAAAAAATGGAGATGAATATTGCAGAGTATGAAAATATGTTTCTTTCTCTTTCTAGCCTGCATGCTTTTAAAGATGAAACATCACTGAAAGCATGAGAGCTGGTACATTATCAAGTACTTTCTAAGAAGAAGTGATTCTTTCAACTCTATACTCTATACGGAATGGAGGAAGACACTGGTCCAAAACATGGAATCATTTGATACCTGTGATTCTCTATGTGACAGAGGTGCAAATGATGAAAACATAGCAGTTCACATGTTGGGAGTATGTGCTGTAATCCATCAAAAATTCCAAGTTAGCGGTACCTTCATCTTGGTTGTGCATTCTTAGAGACACAACTGGTTGTTTGCATGGTTGGGATGCCAGCATGAGTCCTTGCAGTGTGAACCTCGCACACATCCCTCAGGCAATCCTGACTAACGCAGGTGAAAAAGAGGCATGCGTCGATATCACATGTAATGGAGGTAGCAGGTAGCTGTCTAAATGGTCCTCTAGCAGACAGTCAGGGTCGAGCAGGGGAACTGGAGAGTCCAAACTGGTCAGGAGATTATTTTGTGTTCGGCTCGTGAAACCCATCTGTGTGTGGTGACCCTCCACAGCACTGGTGCCAGCAGCAGACTGAGAGTGGTGACACTGAGGACCAACAGGTACACCTGGGGAGGGATATGAAAATTATAGAGAAGGCCAAGTGTCTTTATAGCTTAACAATTTTACAGGCAACACTGACCTCTCTGGAGATGATACCAGCACGACGTGCGCGGCTTCCCAGTACGAAGGAGAACTCGCTGACCTGCGCGAGGCCAGCTGAGACGATCCACCGTATGTGTCTTGATCCTGGCGGCAAGATGGCCGAGAGCACCACTACAGCCATCAGAAACTGTGAGGAAAAGAGGGAAACAGGAGCAACTGAGAGTATTGTACATATTTAAGTTCCCATATTAGGAAAAAACAATTTAAATAATATAAGTCAGTGGCCGTCCGCTGCAACAACACAGGCTCTGTTTCCACACAGCACGGAACAATACTACGCTGCTAATATATTACACAAAATGAGAACATTAAAGGATTGACAGTGAGCAAACGAGAGAAAAGGGCTGTACCTTCATGATGACGAGTGTAACGGTCAGCACCAGCAGGATGGTGAGTTCGTACAGGACAAACGTGGGGAAGACATGGAGGCCTGCAGGGGCAAGAGAAACTCTGTCAACTATGACACATTTGAAGAAATGATTATCAAACTGATGTATGTCCTAAATTATCTCATTGGCTCTAACCAATAGAGGCAAAGAAGATGATGGCGAGGAAATCTCTGATGGGCTCGATGTGGCTCATGATCTCTGTGGTAACAATGTGACCTTGAGAGGACAGCAAAGCTCCAGCCAGGAAACAGCCCAGCTCCATGGACACATCCAGAGTCTCTGTCACCTTCAGGATACACAAACAGCCAGTTCATTATGACGCTACACAGAAGAAGGAGAGGCGGGGGTGAGGCGGAGGAGGAGAACTACACAGAGTCAAAGGGGAGCAAAGAGCATACCGTTAACATGAAAAAGACAAAGGCCGCTATCCCCAGCACCAGGATCTCCTTGTTGCCTTTGCTCTCAGCATGGAGCTTCTTGTAGAAAGGACCAATGAGGAATGATTTCAGTACCACACAAAGCAGCACCACGACAAACAGAGAGACCAGGACCTGGGCTAGGAGATACAGCACATGGAGACCTCCGTACAGGAAGCTGTGGTACACAGAGAGAACGGATGTCATACAAGACAGCATACAACCATATTCTGTTATTTATAAATGTCCGTTAGTGGACTTTTTATAAATAGCTTTGAACAAGACACTCTGTTTGTATATTTTAAATCTGGGTGATGTATTTTTTAAATCTGTATTTTGATCACCTGATAGAGACCAACAAATGTGATGTACGAGCCTGTATTGAGTTATGTCTGTTTATCTAAACGGAATGTTTTGATCTGGTCTTGCGTACATTCTGGTGTACTGACCTGTCCAAGTCTCCACTCTGTGCCTGGATTAGAGTGGGCATGACAGCAATGAAGAGTCCAAGCTGAACATCTTGCATCACTAGCATTCCTAGTAGGACACTGCTATAGTCCAGGTCAACTGTCACACAGACACAGACACAGACACATTTTTCACAGATTTTTGTAAAGTTTTACAATATTCAATTATAAAAGCATTTTATATCATGTTTAGAATAAGAAGACTCCAAGTATGCACCAGTAAAATGTAAGAATAAGAGGCAAGTTCAACTACCTTCCTTCTCTCCTCTGCTCCCTCCTGCCAGGAAGCGAGACACCAGTGGAGTGCTGGACAGGGAGAGGCAAGTAGAGATGAAGACGGTCTGGGTGGGTCGAATACGGAGGAGCTGTCCCCATAACAAACCGGCCCCCACCATCATCAAACTCAGATAACACGTGCCCTGAACTGATGTCTTCCATACCTACATACAAAGAAAATACACAGTAAGTACAGAAAGAGAAAAAAAAGAATCAGTCAATATTAGTTAGTCAATGTTTGGATGGTGCGTCAAATAACCGTGACGTCAAACAATTTGCTTGAACTACAGCACCGTCTACTTTTAGGATATGTAAACAGCCGGCAAATTGAAAAACAAAGAATCTATCGATAATTTAAAACACCATATTTCCTTAGAAACATGGAAAAAGTTAAATATAGACATTTTCTTCTGTGACATTTTGCCTTTAGTCTTGTCTTTAGTATTATTAATCACAAATCCAAATAAAGACTGATGTAGCTCTTAACGTTCTTAATTAATTTCAAGATGAGTTGTGCAATTTAAACTTAAACATGACTTGCAAGTGCAAATTGATAGATTGAGATCTACGGTCTGGTGGAATATGAATTCCCATTGATATGAACGACTGACAATCTTTAGCATAAACTCCCATCCCTGTTTCTTACCTTGTGAAGGCGCTCAGGTGAGAACTCCAATCCCACCACGAAGAGAGTGAAGAACACACCCAACTCTCCTAGAGTCTCCACCTGAACCATAGACTGCAATACACAAAGAAAGACATATTCAGAGACATTTTATCATCTTCATATCATCGCCTTCATTGTTTTCTCCCCTTGGGTTCCAGCTTGACTTGTCAAAATCACAATCAATGCATAATCAACTTTCTGCAGTAAAATATGTCTGTAAAGTTTTCCACTGTAGAATAAAAAAAAATCCCCTTTATGCAACAAACAGTATAATGGTAGACACACCTTGATGCTGTTGAGGCCAGAAGGACCTAATAGAACACCGCAGATGATGTATCCAAACATGGGAGGAAGACCCATCAGAGTGCAAAGCCAGCCACAGGGCAGGGACAACATCACCACCGACACCAAGTCCTGGACACGCACAGAAGAAAGGGATATCAAACTCAACTCATGTCAACTCAAATAATATGATCGTACCAAGATAAACTACAATAACTGACCTTGATGAAGTGATGGTCGGCCCTCGGCATCGTGGAGTCACGTGGTTTGGTCAGGACATACTGGTTGTTCTGTGAGTCAATGAGCATGCTGAGTCCCAAGTCATCTTCCACTTCCTTATGCCTGGAAATGTTCTTCCTCTTCCCTCCATCCTCCTCATCATCTTCCACTCTCAGCACGGCCTCTACATTCACTCCTTTCATCTGTACAAAAGACCAGAGTATGGGTGGATGGATGGATTTAAGGTTTATAGGTTTTAAGTTTGTAATGTCAGAAATAGAAAGTGCCAAAGTTCAGGTAAAAAAAAACCCAAAGGAATTCCTACGCTTGCTGATGACTCATTAAAACATTTACAAACTTACAATGACGGCCCTATTTCCAATCTTAACTTGTTCTCAACTTGTAAATCTGTCCCACAGACTTGACTTAAAAGAATGAGAACAAGAAGATTATTTCTAACTCTGAAGAGAACTAGAATTCACTGGTTCTAATGTTCTCTTCAACTTCAAGAAACACAAATACAGACTATATGCAAAGTCAGAGTCCTTGCTGACCTGTTTGTTGTTGTCGAAGGCATGCTCCTCGATTTTCTCCTCTAGCCGGTCTGCTGCCTTCCTGACATCCTCCAGGATCTCATCCAATATGGAGAGTGTTTTGTTTTTGGCTAAAACACTCTTCATAGCTTCCTGCTGGTGCTTCTCAGCAGCCACCAGCTCCACATACTCCTGCTCCTCCTAAAAGGTGAAAACAAAAGCCACAGACAGGAGTGCATAAATTCATGACCACATAGATATGGAGATATGACTCAATTATTAATTAGAGATACACAATGGAATTGTGGAAATATTTTAGCCTGGGACTTGAAAACAGCCTGTTACAATGCTTCCGATCACCAACACCATTCTGTGTTCATTAGGATTTTAAATTGCTTTCATCCTGCCTTCTCAGAAAAAAAGTCACCTTTATGGCTGCATCTCGGAGGGCCTCCAATCTCTGTCGGCTGCTCTGCTTCATGTTAACTACATCCCTGTAGTCCCCCTGTAGCACCCTCTGTAGGCCGTGCACCGCCTGGAACACCAAGAGCTCAGTCTCATTGAGCTCTTTCTGGAAAACCTCCAGAGTGTGAACCTGTGTACATTCGGACAGACACCAGATCAGTCATTAACATGTCAAATATCCTTACACAAGCGAACAATGCTATGCATATACTGCGTAGTTTCTGATTGTAATCAACTCATTGAAGTGATTATCGTTCAAATTTCTCATTTAAAAAAAATCTATTCAAAAGACATTTTCCATGGTGTTTTGCTTCTTTTTATAAAAGGTATAAATTTCTGACTTGACATTCTCAGTCCTGTGCCATGGCATGACAGCACTATTGACTTTTCGTGATGTATGAGGAAATAGTGGAGAACTACTAACAGGTTTTGGGTCCATTCTTAAAAACACTATTCATTATCACATTGATCTGTTTCTGAAGGCGAAACAAATCACCTCGCCATGACAGCTCCATTTCACATGGCATTATGGGAGTGAATGTTCATTAACCTGCTGTTGTGACCCTTCACTACATTAAGAAGTCAGTCATGAGAGGAAAAAAAACACACAAGACCAGCTGGGTAACAAATTAAGATGGGTAATATAGGAATTCCATACAAGTGTGCAATATAGCAACAGACTAATTAAAAGATGATCCTTTATCTTAATTGATTTGCTACTCCAAATATAATCAGGTCATCTCCTCTATATTAGAAACCACTGTAAGTATCAGATTTACATCACGCACTACTCTGAAGGACTGCTGAAATGCACATGCAGTCATCACCATAAATAGCTGTAGACATGGTGTGCTGAATACTTTGTCCTGGACCAAAAGGTTCTAAAAGATTTGGCCAAAGATTGGAAAAAAAATCACTGCACTGCGATCAGCATTGAGTGTGTTTGCTTTATTCTATCAGTCTGGTACCTGGAAGAGCCTCTCTGCCTCTGAGAGGTTCTGGTCCTGTCCAACAGCATTGGCAGCTGCCGCCAGCTTTTTGACCACCACATTCTTCTGCCGGAAGAGGCCCACCAGCCGCTTGCAGTCACTGGCCACCCAGCTGTGGCCCTGCGGTGCTCCCTGAATCCGTTGAGACTTGACAGCATGCTTGGCCACCTGGTCCTTCTGCAGCACAGCAAGCACCCCCGCCAGGCCAAGGCACAGCAGTGAACATAGGGCCTGCATCCAAACCTCTATTTCTGACTTCACTGGGATTTGATCCAGAAAAAGAGAAAATGGAGCATGATAGATTAAAGATGAGATTAGGACAGGTGGCACAGCATTAACAAGGATTAACAGGGTAGAAACGATACAGTCATAAAATACTGGGCTGGAAGAGAAAGTGCCGCCAGGAGAGCCCAAACAACAGATGGTGACACAGTTTCACCAATAGTTTGTCTCTATTTCCAAAGCTTCGAGTGGCATGCTTAGATATCGCATTTCAATTCAGGCTTGTTTGGCGTGTGTTCCTTTGACTGGGTGGGGTCATTCAGTAAAGCTCACAGCCAACCAGACAGCTGTGTATACACTTGTGTCCTGCTCTAATGTGGGGAAAATTAACTGCTTGGCAGAAGTTTGGCAGAAAAATAATTGGTACTGGTACTGGTATTGGTAATTGAGTGTAACCCAGAAACAGGTAAGCACACTACAGGTCCTTTATAGAGTAAGAATAATAACCAACCAGGTTTCAGCTTGAAGTTAACAGGGGTAGAAAAAAAAAAAGAAAATAAACAAATCTCGACTATTTTTAAAAATTTGCATAAAGCATACAATTTGCATGAAACACACTTTGTGCACCATAACACAAAGAGAGAGAGAGGCAGGAGTCATTTGCTTTAGGACTTTCAAAATAAATGTGTTAACTAAGTTATTATCAAAGCTTATTCATTTATTTGACATATTGTACTGAAGGTCTATTCTTCTAGTGGGTTAATAATAATAGTAATAATAAATTGGATTTCTAAAGTGGCTTTCAAAAAACCAAAGGACGCTTTACAAAGAGGGCAGTCAAAAATGATATTAGTAATAAAGTGAGTAAAAACTGTCGCTGAGTAGTGTAAAGGAGTGACTTTGTTAGCTGAGGTCATAGGCCTTGAATGAATAGGGGGTCCCTGAGATGTTTTTTGAAAGTATCCAGGGATGGAGCATGTCTGATATGGTGAAAAGAGCACACTTCAAGGCAAACCATTCATGGTTAAATGAAGGACTTTTGGTTATTTATCAAAAAAAACAACAACATAATTGAGTAAAACTTGTAGAAAAGGAATTCAACAAAACTAATTTTGAGAAGTTTTGACCAACTGCCTAAAATCCATAATAATAAACTTTCTTTTTAAGCTATACAACTTTTAAATTCCTTTAAAATTTCGTTAGTTTTTTGAGGTTTTTTTGTGTATTATGTTACACGCATTCCCCCAGAATACATGATGATGTAATTGGTATCTTTGGGAAACACTGAAATCAAACTTTATACAGATAGTCCTATAGGCTAAGAGGTTGAAGAACATAAAACATTATTGCTAATGGCCATAATCGACAGATTTGACGTTTCATTGCAAATCATACCGATTGTGCTGAACGTTGCTATATTGTCCAGAGACACTAGATGCCACCCTCGGTTTAAATGAAGAGTTCGGAGTCTCCAAACTGACGCGTTTCTGCACTTTATGGGAGCTTCACGGTGAGACTTCATCTGCCCATCACAAGAACAACTTTCATCCTATAAGTTAAGTAACCATCTATCAGACTCACACCATCCTTTCATTGACAATCACGTGCTTGATCATTGACAGGGCCTGATTTCGATTCACGCCCGAGTTGGCTGCGTCTGTGTGAGCCATGAGTCACGCTGACTGATGTTTACTTTCCAAACTCCTCCTCCTCTGTCCTCTTTTTCAGGATTGCAGCCACTTTGACTACGTCGCTGGGATAAAGAGCACCACTGTTTGGGCTTTTCCCTACTGATCAGAACGTACACGATAAAGTTGTCCTGTAAAATGTCTAAAGTCTTAAATGTAGTCATGTACGTTCGAATAAAATAAAACAAGACACAAGCAAACCCATCGTCCATTCTTTCGTTTCACTTTGAACCTCGAGAGGACAATTACGCGTGAATTTAATTCATTCTGCAGATTCACACGTTTGAAGACACATACATGTACAGCAGATTCATGACAGTTAAGAGTTGTCTAGCACGTTTTACCTGTTTACAAAGCTGAACGGACATCCAGATAGGAAGCATCGCGCCCACCTGAAATCGCAGATTCACCGATTCAAATCGCCGGGGATGTCGATAGAAACGGACAAACACCGAAAGCTAAGGCAGGGCTACCTGTGAAATATCTTCACTGACCCTGGCTCCAAACTCCGCTGGTTCGGCTGAAGAAGAGGGGAACAATCATGCTGTTGTGCGGCACTTACACCACCGACACCCCCTCCTCCTCCACGCCCTCCTCCCCTGCCACATAGCTGGAGCAAGCGGCGGAGCAGGCGTTCACCAACTTCTGTGTGACCGACTTCACGCTTACTTCAACGGCGAACAGTGTTACCGTTGACAAGTCGAGGGTCCTTCGTCTTCCAGGTAAGTGGTCCCAGTCCCGTCGATGGACCGCGACTCACTCACCAGATTGGCCCAGTTTGTGTCTGTAGTTAAAGTTGTTATCAAACTAAAGCTAAGTTTCGTTAGCTCTCACATTCCTCCGAGCTGTCAGACCAGCCGAGTACACAACATCACAGCTAACCGTGACTTTGCCAACGTTAGCTGTAGAAGCACAAACAGCTACTTTACGTTAGCAATGTCGCCTGCGTTACTGGTTAATAAACTCCACCAAACGCGTCATAAATTCACGTTTATTTCTGAAATTTGGCGTCGGGCTATGACCCGTCTCACTTCCGAAACATCTTTATCTGCTTTGATATGGGAGTTGTAGTTTTGAAGGGATTTTGCTCACTTCGACCGTGTCAAGTGCATGCAACTTTTGAAGGTTGTCGCTAGCTTATTTGTGTCACGACACACTCAGACAGACACTTGAAATAATGCGGATCAGCTGAAAAACAATGCGTGTATTTAAAAGTGTTAAATCCAATGTTTTCACACTCGAATGTTGTGTTTTTCAGCCGTGTTAACACATAGTGTATGTTTGACGGGTGCTACGAGCTGTTTAGTCACGTCACTCTCAATGAGACGTACGTTTATTAGGGAAAAGGTAAATATTTTTGGCTTGGCCCGTATCTAATAATCCATAAACTTACGCCAAATGCAACCAAATACATAAGGCCCGTGTTTTAGGCGCGCCGCTAAACTACAACTCCCATAATTCCTTTGGGTCACAGTAGCGCAGTGCTTTTTCGCGCAGGCGCACCACGGGTAATCGGATATCAAGTTGGTCAAAACAGCGGGTGATAAAATGGTAGGTAAGATTAAAAATGAGAAAGCGGAACCGTTTTGTAGTCCAGATACATAAATGAAATACTGATGAACGCTGTGGTGTGTGAATGGAGGCATGCCGGTTTGGTGGATCGGCGTGTCCTCTGCGGAGTGTCGCATTGTCAGAGCGATGTGTCGGGAATATGAGGGAAATGGAAGGTCAGTTGTTGGTATTTTGAGATCGGACACCAGCACTCGCAGCACGTACCTTTCCCTTTTTGGTAGCTTGCCTCTGCAGCTGCGGGTTAGCACAGGGGCTTGCTGGATCAAACGCCCCTAGCTGGGAAAAGTGGGTCGCCAAATACTGGCCTGTCAAGGCGAATTTGCTCTTCGATCATCGGGTGGGTCAGGTCTGCAGTTCTGCCAAGACGTGCAATTCTCCCGATGGCTGTCTGGGTTCAGTTAATACGGCGCGGTGCCTTTTTTTGTGAAAACTAACCGAACCTCGTTGTCGTGCATTTGCAAGCAGCTACGGTTCCGTTTCACTTAAAGGAACGTATGCCATTGTGATCTCTAACATTTGCGACAGTTCTCTCGGCACTTATGGTCATGCAAAATTGGATATTTGGTATAGAAATAGAACATAGACACAACTTTGCAGTAGAGTTTTTCATTGTTCTCATCCAGTGCCTGTGCTTGTCAGTGTGAACCATATGTGAGTATAAAGTGTAAACCCCACATGCATATTTCTGCATCTCATTCACCTGCATGCCCATATGGACTCGTCTTGCAGCACAAGTTGAAGTCATCGCAGAAGGACAAGGTTCGGCAGTTCATGTCCTTTACACAGGCAGGGGAGAGGACAGCCGTGTACTGCCTGACACAGAATGACTGGAAACTAGAAGTCGCCACAGACAACTACTTCCAGAATCCAGACCTCTACCATAAAGAATCCATGAAAACCTCTGTGGACCGCAAGAAGCTCGAGCAGCTCTATAACAGATACAAAGGCAAGATTTGGGGGTCCAACATAAGTCTGCGGAACTCTCCTGTTAATACCACACCGGTGTTTTGTGTGTTATTTTGCTCACCATCCGTTGTCTTCGCAGACCCCCAGGATGAGAACAAGATAGGCATTGATGGGATCCAGCAGTTCTGCGATGACCTGACCCTGGACCCGGCGAGCATTAGCATTCTAGTAGTGGCATGGAAGTTCAGAGCTGCCACACAGTGCGAGTTCAGCAGGAAAGAGTTCCTGGATGGCATGTCTGAGCTGGGGTGAGTCATAATGCTGTTGAGTCTGCTGCAAACACTGAATGTTTGGCTTTAATAAAGACACAGGTCTAAGGTAGCTGTAGCACTACCTGTAAAAGTTGCCATATGAATTTCAATGTACATTCTTAAAACGGAATGACACAAAACGGCATCATTTATATTATGGAGCCAGAATCTGTTTTTCAAGTTTACATGATTTGAAGTTAGACCAGTAAGTTAGTTTGACAAGTGCATTTCAGTAATATAACTTTGGAAGCCTGATGTGTTGTCTGTTTGTCTTTCATGTCTCCTTCAGGTGTGACAGTCCTGAAAAACTCAAGGCAATCCTTCCAAGACTAGAACAGGAGCTGAAAGACACGGGAAAGTTCAAAGACTTCTACCAATTCACTTTCAATTTTGCAAAGAACCCTGGCCAGAAGGGCTTAGGTAAGCCACCATGGTAGCCAAAAAGACAGTGGGGGCACTTAAAGTGTGCTGCACCATTGTCATTAGAAAACCCAATTTATCTGCCATCAAGAGAACTGCACAGTGTGCACTAAAATCAATATGGCAGACATTAGTATTCACTTAAGATATACAGAATGTTGCTATCGGGGTTGTTGTCATATTCCAGATAGTGTCATATTCACCATGTAAGCTTAAAACCATCACATCAAAGTAGTAGTTTGACATTTTACAAGTTTTTACTCGTATTTGTTATAAGTTTGATGTAGCGCTTGTTATCGCGCTACATCAGGAGCACGCTGCTCCAAAGTGAGTGCAAACAACACAGTTTTGAGTGGTGACGCAAAATTAACAACAATGTTCTGAAGGATGCACAACTGCACAAGTTTGTAAATGAATGTGTACGGGTGACATTTACAGCCACCTGCCCTCCTAAATGAAAGAATGAAGTTGTTTCAGCTGAACAGGTGCAAAAAATATGGCACTGAAATACCTTTGTATTCATGTGTGTTGTGTGGTGGAATTTGCAAGTTTTGAATTCCTAACTATCACTCTAAGGGTCAGTGTCTAAACACAAAACTAAACATCGCCATCATAGCTGCACTGAATAGGGAACATTTGCTATGTTGTCTTTTACAATTGTAACCCATTAAAACTGCAAAGTTTTTGAGTGTTAATCTAACGTAATGCAAATGGGATACATGATGGGTAGACAAGAATATGTAACTCTGGTTTATAAACAGCTGTATTCAGTACATTTTCTTAATGTTTTTATATGATTGTAGCAACTGCTGAAGCATGCAGCTCAGGAGGCATTCCGTTTATAAACGTGAAAATAAAGTAAAGTAAAACTTAAATTTCTACAATTCAAGTATGTACATGTCTGTTGATTCCCATCACTGTGAAAAGTAGTTTTAAAATGTGTTCATGCATAGAATTTATCCTGTTTTTTATATTTCTCTATTTGCTTGAAGCTCCAGGTAGCAGTGTTAAGGAGACTTTTCACCCTGGTGTAGTTTTCCTAACTCAGATGTTGAATTCCTTTTGGACTGCACTAATGTCTTGATTCCTCCAATGTGTTCATATCTGTGTCCTACAATATTGCGAAATCTTCCTCTTTTTTGTGTCTCAGACCTAGATATGGCCGTGGCTTACTGGAAGCTAGTTCTGACAGGTCGTTTCAAGTTCTTAGATCTCTGGAATCGCTTCCTTCTGGTGAGTATTCAGATTGCTTTTTTTCCACCGGCAGTTGGGGTTATTTTGAATGGATTATGAATAATGGATACATACTGGAGTTGTGCTTGTAAACAGTTTACCATAATAGATTTTGGTCCCCTTCAGGGAATTTTCCTGTCATTAATTTTACGTTAGATAGCTGGACATCCAAGCCATTCATGGTTTCAAGTGTGTCATAGGATATTTTCTACCGTTTGCAATGGTGATTATCATGTGTAACTGTCAATGCTTTCCTGTTATTGTGCTGCATTCAGGAACATCACAAGCGGTCGATTCCCAAGGATACATGGAATCTCCTTCTGGACTTTGGCAATATGATTGCAGATGACATGTCAAACTATGATGAGGAAGGTGAGCTTATGAAGCCCTCTGTAAAGACGTGCTGGTAATTCAAAACCACACTTGACATTGAACGAGACTATGCACTTATAACTTACATTAAAATGAGTGTGTTCACTCTGAATGACCAACATTAAATTAACATCATAGTTAACACAGACTTTATCTGTGCAAATCTGATGATTTATGGCATACACTACTGCTAGATTTTTATTATTATTATTATTTTTATTAGTATCATTGTGGCACAGTCAAAGTTAACTCTGAGGAATCGCAAAGAAACAGTAACTCAGCATCCAGTAGGGCCACATTCCTCACCAGCAGGGGGCTCTTGAGGCTGTTTTAGCAGATGTCCCAACCATCTCATCACTGGACTTTGATTAGCTCTGTCAATGGTACTCAATCCTGGTCCTTGTGGCCCACAGCAGTGTCTTTTTTCCACGTCCTCTCTCTACACACACCCAATTTAACCAGTCAAGATCTGGGACGCACACACTCTTGATCACGTGAACACAAGTGACCAGATGGAGAGATAGAAAATGCAGTGTTGTGATATTTGAAGACTGCTGTTGAGAAACACTGATCTTAATCATTGTGCTACATTGCTTGGAATGGTTACTAATCCTCTGTTGTTTTCTCTCCTTCAGGGGCCTGGCCTGTCCTCATAGATGACTTTGTTGAGTTTGCTCGGCCAATTGTGACGGGGAACAAGCGCAAAATGACATAGTGTCTGTCCTAGGTTCATGCAATGGGTGGAGTTTGTTTCTCCCAGTTTTCTTTCTTTTGAATAAGGATTTTTATATATAAATGAGCCAAAAAGAGACTTCTTCTCAATAAGCCTGTCTGCAGCTTGTCGGTGAGATTGTTCTTCCAACTGAATAAGACACCATGGTTGGGGACTGACCTGATGCCAGTTCAGAAACAAAAGTGGGAGGGGAATCAACAAGAGAGAGGAGTTTGGACTGGCAAAGAATGACCTTGGGATTGCTTTATGGAAATGATGGGTATCCCCGTACTCATCGTTTATGAGCAAACCACCAATGGATGAGGCTGTGAACTGCTGCTGTGGACTTGGCTCGCTAACTTGCACCCTCCTTCCCCGAGGAAGAGGGACAGCAACAGTGAGCACTCAGCAGTCGCAGTGGATTAAGTGTTAGACGCAGTCAGATGTGGCCTCTTACATTACAATCGTGAATGGAATAGTATGTTAAGTTCTGCATGTCTTTTTGTCAGCTAGTGTGAAGCAGTGCCAAGGAGGTTGAGGATAAAAAAAGTAAATCTACGTTATGTATTTTCACTGAGATGGCGAATGTGTCGCTCTCTAACAATAAGGCTGAGAGCAGAAAAAGGTGTGCTCGCTTTGTCATTGTGTGTTTGTGTGTGTGTGTTTTTGGGGGTTTAACGTTCCACCTCATTACATTATTTTGCTAAATATTTTTTAATTTGGTTTTGGTTTCACGTGGAGCTCGTAAATTACGATTCGCCTTTACTGAGTCACAGTGCAAAAGTTCAGATCCACATTTTGTATTCAGATTGAGAATTGGATAGAGCATGCTTTTTGAGCTCAGCACCAGCAGAAACACTATTGTTGTTACAGTTGTAAAATAGGATTACGAATAGATAGAGCTTTACAATGAGCAAAATGTATATCTGAGACAAAAGGTAATGACATTTATAACCATAATCAGTAATTAGGAGCATATAGGATCCTCATTTTTACAATGCTACTGCGTTGGTTTTTAGTTCACTTTGGTTTTTGCAGTGTGTCAACTGCTGTACAAAGAGAAACTGACACATTGACTGTTTTCTACTATCAGGTGATGACTTGCCAACTCTGCAAACTGCACTGATTGACACTTTTTCAGTTGTAGGTATTTTATCAGCACTGTACACAGCTACAGAGCTATTCAGTTTACATGACAATAAGTTACACTCACATACCAGACGTCCATGTCAGTTTATTTTAACATTTTAACTGTTTGTTTACACTTGAGATTTTGGTCTGTTGCTTTTCATACGATGACTAGTAGGGGATTGGTGGCAAGTGAGAACACCATTTCACTACTAAGGAGAAAAACGTAGTACAAACACTCGAACAACTTTGTAGAAGCTTAACGGATTCACCCCTGTCTTGGACAGAGAGCGACAAAAATAGACCTCAGGTAGAAGTAGTCCTCTCCCAGCAGGAGGTTTGCTTTTCTGCGTAACACCGTGTCTCTGCCAATTGTTTGTCACCATGATCAAAATGTATGTCTTGAAATATGGTGGCTTATTTCCCTGTTGCAACCTTGTTGTGCAGTAAAGCGTCTGCCTTGTCAACAGCCAAACATACGGGGGGAAATTGCCTTTTATTTTCATCAAGTTGACAAACTTGGGGACGAGGTCTCACATATGTGTATGTCAGTCTTAAGCTACAGGAGTGTGTATGATTGTAGACTTGACTGAAGTTAAAGCTGGCAAATCAAGATGGTTGCTTTTTGTTTGTTGTTGGTATGATTTCTCACAGATTTGATTTGAGTTGCACAAAACAGATTTCAGACAGTCACTCTAAGAGCCGGTACATGTATTGATCATTTTAGTTATGAAGCAGATTTAGAGATTTAATTTGTTTTGACATGAGAAGAGATGTAATTTTGTTTCATTCTTTCTGACTCCTCTGTTGACTTATTGGGACCCTTTGCATTACAGTAAAAGGTGTGTACACATTGACCCTGGTCATGTCAGCAACATAGTGTTGAACCTTACGCAGGTTGATTTTCATTGACTTGACTTTATGACACTCGAGCCAGGAAAGATGACATCCCTCATTATCCCTAAAATAATACATGTGGTACATATGTCAAATGTGTGGTCAGCTGTGTTTCTGTTATCAATCATGAAAAGACAAAAAACTGGCGGTAGAACTCATGTCTCCATATCGTAGAACACCACTGTTCTCTAAAAACTATTAAAACATTAAAGATCTATATTGCTGCATTGGCTGACATATTCCTTCATTTTTATGAAGGTGGATCTACATTGTATAATGAATTGGTTTCATTTGGTGAAAGTTGTACATGACCTGCCTGGTGCGTTCATACATTGGACCAACTTTAAACATTAATCGCACAGCACACACACGCAAAGGAGGTGACAGTAGTTTGTTTATCTGCCTTGCACGGTAAAAAATTCAAGAATATAAGATTCTGTTTGACCATAGTAGCTCACTTGGGTAGTGAGCACAGTTTGAGTATTGGTTTACAGTAAAATGTTCATGACAACAGTACAATCGTGTGGGGTTACTAGAGAGATGACATGCATTTCTTGAAGAATCCAGTCTTTAATACAAAGCTTTTGATGAAAACATTAAAACTGAATTGAAAACGGAAACATTTTCTTCCATATATATATAGTATATATTTTCATAAAACTGCGTACTCTTGTCAAGAATCACTGCCCAACAGTGTGCGTTTGAGTGTGTATGTCAAGTGTCAGCATGGTAACAGTTGTCCCTTATCAGGTTGCATTCCTGCTGCATATCCTCATCATAGGCTCTTTTGGTAAAGCTTTGTCCCGGGTTACCAAGGGTCACATGTGCCACCACAAATGAGAGGTGACAGAATTAGATAAGAATTACAATTAGTAAATCAGCAGTCAGGAATAAGAGACATGAGTCATTTGCATGATTTGAGGATAGCATTGACAGAAGGATAAAAGGCATCCGTTGGATGATCGTGGATTAAAGAAACTGTGGACAGTGTGATTCTTGGATGTGGTGCACATAACAGGAGAGGTGTTTAGCTGATGTCAGGGCAAGCGATGATTAACAAAGAAGTTTAAAATAGTGAGTAAAGGATCAAAGAGCAGAGCGTTGATAAAGGAAGAGGCGGATGCATAGAGTGGGGGGCTTATTAGGGATGATGCTCCATCTTATCCTCCTCCCACGGGGTGTCTGGGATGTCAGCGGGTCTCAGCACCAGCTGACAGTCTTGCACTTAAGCCCAGCAACCCATTAGCATCCTTTTCCAATGTTGTCCAGCCCCCACTGCCACTCCACACCCAGGCATCGAACTTTCGAGGTGATAGGGCCGTGGGGATTGCCTTTTTTGGAGACACCTGACCACAGCTGAACCTACTGCTGCCCGACACAAAGAAGCACTGGCTGATATGCATGTCTTTGTGCGCTCCCACCCTTGGTATTCTTCGTGCGAGGGACAACTGATGAAGACTTGTTTGAGACCACTGATGAACACAAGAAGATGTTGGGAAGGTGGTCGGGCTGTGTTCAGGTCTAGAGACGGTGGGCGGTGATCGTAACGGATCAAGGTCAAGAAGAAACCTTAACATTGAGCAACAGCAGGAGTTTTGGGTTTGCGCTCTGACTGGAGAACTTATTCTAAGGTGACTGGAGATTTGTATTGACCCAGCTTGTGGAGTTGCTACAGAAGTGGTTGAGAAGAACTTAAATTCATAGGGGTAAGATTTTTTTCATGTGTTTGTTCTAAGAGTCATTAAGTCATAAGATAGGCGTGACTACTTCCAAGAGAAGATCTCATCCTGATTAGCTCAGTTGGCCAAGGTTCCTGATTGTCAAAAGCAAAGGACCCAGCATGATGGAGAAATTCCAGGCAGGCATGGTTCTGGGTGCTGTCGGTGATTCCTTGGGCTACAGAAAGGGCAACTGGGAAAGCTGCACATCAGGTCGGAAGATCCAAGAGGAACTGGCCTCTCTGGGGGGTCTAGATGCACTGAAGCTGGGACCTGAGAACTGGCCCCTGAGTGATGGAGCGCTGATGCACATGACCACAGCAGAAGCACTCATAACTGGTAGGTGCATGATTGACTTAATATCTGCTTAGATATAAATATGTTAAGCACCTTTACCTAAGTTATAATGCTAAGTTTCACTTTTAATAGCTAATTACAATAACTAATTTACAGAAAATAGCTGGGAAAATCATTCTTGCCCTTGTCTATCCTACTTGTATATATAAAAACATCATACTATTCCAGCTCGGACACCAGCTTGTAATAGAATAAAAACAACCTCCTAATCACTTCTTGGCAGAACGTCTTTATGATAAAACCAAGAGACGTACCATAACATAATCCATCCTCCCAGTCATAAACAACCAATCAGCAAAGACTGGGTGTCAGAGAGGCTGGGAATTGCCAGGAAAGAAAAGATGAAAATAGAATAGAAAAGCCGAGTGTCAACTCTCTTTTAGCAAACAATAGGAGGTCAGGCTTTTCCATAATCTACCTGTTTCATATTTGGCTCTAGATGAGACTCGAAGCCAGCCACAACTATGAAATGGTGATGACATCTTTTTGAGATTAGGAGGCCCTAAATTTAGCCAGCATATCTACACACACACATACACATCCATACACAGTGAGCACACAAAAACTTTAGAGAGGAATGAATGTCCTTAAGGAGTCAAGTGAGCAGCATACTGAAGTACAGTAAAAGAAAATGTTATCTTTCTACCATAGAACTAACAATACAGCATCTGTTCTCGTGGAAAAGAATCAGTTAATGATCAAATTCAATTCAACTGTACTCTCCATTTACACACACTCACAGTTGGTTACACTTGACCGGTGCGATGAGGGTGATAGACTGATAAATTAGATAAATTAGAAGCAATGCTTTTATGTTAACACAGTATCTCTCTCTTTCTCTCTAGCGCTCTCTCTCTCACACACTCTCATGCACACATAAACAAATTTATAGCAAGAAGGCAGTGAGCTCTGGCCCCAGTGGACCCTGGTGTGTGACTCCACTTGCTCTCTGAGCACGCCGGTCCTAATCTGTGGTGCTGCAAACTGTGGCTAAATTTAACCTTCTAAAGCACCATTCATCAAGCGTTTCATGCCAGTCATGAATGACTCTGTACGTGTCTATGTGACGGTATGTATGCACAGATTACTGGTGTCTGGAGGACCTGTACCGAGAGTTGGTTCGTCTCTATGTGGAAGCCATGGTGTCTCTCCAGGGTCGAGCCCCTGATCCTGCCACGGTGGAGGGCTGTGCTCAGCTTAAACCTCACAATTTCCTGCTAGCCTGGCATACACCCTTCAATGAAAAAGGTCAGGGAATTTTTTTTCAGACCGATTTTCCTTACAGGAGTATAATGTAAATTTGATGCTGTGAAAAATTGCGGTCTGTCTCCAGGGTCTGGGTTTGGAGCAGCTGCCAAAGCCATGTGTGTGGGTATGAGATACTGGCAACCTGAGAGACTGGACAGTCTGGTAGAGGTCAGCATCGAAGCAGGCAGAATGACCCACAACCACCCCACAGGTGACAGTGTTGGCATTTTCCCAAATAAATCCAACAAGGAATGATTACTGTGTTGTTATGCTTTTATACTCTTACAATTATGACATTGCTCACTGTGGTAACGCCTACTGACAACTCAGTGGTAATGCTTTGGGCCTCAGGCTTCCTTGGTGCCATGACAACGGCACTGTTTGCATCTTACGCCATCCAGGGGAAACCTGTTGTGACGTGGGGTCGTGAGCTCATGAAGGCCATTGGAAAGGCTGAGGAATACTGCAGGAAGACCATACGACACATGGCAGGTCAGACTGTCTCTCTGTCGGTGTTACTCTGCTTGCAGGTGTCAGATGCAGGTCTGCTGACTGCACATTGTGTCTGTGTGGACTCCTCGTAGTGACAGTGATCTAACAGGTCTGGTTGTCACTGACCACTAATGCAGAGTAACAGAAATGTTTCATGTGAGTGCAAGAAAGTTTCTCTCTCCAGTTTATCAGTGACCAGTTTCACCCGTTCACGATGAATCCAGTCCAATTGCCTACTGTGTTTGCGTGTACATAATATTCACAGTTTACGTCAAACTTGATACATACTTGTATGATGCATGAGCACAATACTTACGGTAACTATGAGTGATTGTGTGTGTGTGTGTGTGTGTGTCTGCAGAATATCAGGAAAACTGGTTCTACTTTGAGGCCAAGTGGCAGTTTTACCTGGAAGAGAGGGCGATAGAGAACGAGGGACAAAACAAGCCCCTGTTCCCTGATCGCTACGATGCTGATGAGACAGACAAGGTAACGCCCTCCTACCTGATTCACAGAAACAACACGCAAAAACTCACATTTGTCTAACACCATCACCTTAACAATACAGCAAGCTACTGTCCTTGTCCACACAGATGTACAAGCGCTGGAGCTCCGAGGGCCGTGCTGGACACAGGGGCCACGATGCCCCCATGATAGCCTACGATGCTCTGCTGGCAGCAGGGAGCGACTGGGCTGAAGTGTGTCGACGGGCCATGTTCCACGGAGGTGAGGATTATAATTTGCTCCTCTATACTTACAAACAGACAGAAACGCCCAGTGACTGCTCTCTTTCACACTGCTCTCTGTCTAGGTGAGAGTGAAGCCACAGGCCTGATCGCTGGATGTCTCTACGGCCTCATGCACGGCCTAAGCAAGGTTCCCCCTGGTCTGCACCAGGGTGTGGACAAAAGAGACCGCCTGGAGGAGCTAGGGGCAGCACTTTACAAAGCTGCATCTGCAGAGAAGTGCATAGAGAAGTAATCCTTGTCTTCACTGGCCCACACTGCCCCCTAGTCCTCCTCGATAGTACTTTCATAGTCCTCGGTGACCTCTCCGCCCTTGTTTTTTTTTCCCTCCTTGATTTTACTGTCCACTCTCCACAGATCTGCCATGAACTGGAAAGTTATAAATAGTAAAACTGTCGGGTTTATTGAGCTTCAATCTTGATCTAATGTTTTTCTATGAGCACATTACTCTGACCCTACATCTGGGATCTGTTTTCTTTACACGTTCCATTCAGGGCGAGGGATAAAGTACTTTCAGGCCTACTGAATTCTCCGTTATTTGTCACTCCCCTGAATATGACAGAACTGTGGGGAAAACTCTGGCTCTTTCCCTTTATGACGCTAACCTGTATTAACAATAATCTCATTAATCAAAACGGTCCAATAAATCTTTGACCAGCTTGTAAAGTATAATTGGAATCTGGAATTATCAATGCATGTAACGGTGGGAGAATATTTAAATCATTATTTTGGCCTTCATGGATAATATAATTGAAATGTAGTCCTATCTACGTTTTCTCATACTGTGAAACGTGTCATTATTTGTACTGTGATCTCCTTATGTATGCTGTACTGGGCATTGTCAATGCACCATTATGGTGACTTGTTAAATTTGACATGGAATTAAAATGGACTAAAGTATGTACCACTCCTGAAGTCCCTGTCTCTCATTATTGGAGCTTACATTATCTTGAAGACAGCTTCCCTAACTCACACTACGATCCCCTGAACTAATCGCTTGTAACAACAACAACTGCACACTGCCACAATATGCAACTTAAAGAATATACATTTTACTCTTTCCAATTTTTGCATGGGTGTATATACCACTACAATATCCTGCACATTTAAAACAGTAGTTACTTGACATCACCTTCACTTAGATATTTCTCAGATTGTGTGACAGTGATATAGTTACGTCTTATTACTCTGAAAAAGAGCAAATATGCCTGTACAATGCAATTTAGAGATAAATATTTCTCATTAAAAAACATCCATCCCTTTATGATGATACATCATAACTTCATCACAGCTTTCCCAAACATTTCTGTATTATCCTCTTATCATATATCATAGATTCAGTGTTCAGAAGATACTACAAAATATTATGTTGGTGCAGCTTATTTGGATCCCCCCTTCCATAATGTCCCGTAATATCCACATTTTAATTCTTAATCTTCTTAACCTTTCCTCCTCTGCTTTTCTAAAAATAAACATCTGTTACTGTTACATTTTTAGAGAATAGTTCAGGCAGTTGAGGAATTTACACATCATCCTTCCTGTCATTATTTCTATCTTTTTCTGTTACACTTGTGTACAAGTTTTACATGTCTTTTGTTTTCCGTAGACCAGATTGCCAGACAACTTGTATCAGCCCCGACTCTAGAATGCTGAAGAAGCTGGTCAGAGACCGGACCTGCCGTCCTGCGCTCAGATGGATTCTCGAGAGTCTCCTGGATTACGTAACACAGAAGCTGGCCATCTGGAACACGAGAAATGTAAACGCGAAGCAAGGGTTGGGTTCTGTTACTGAAACAAACACAAGAAACAAAGAATGGTTTGTTCAGAAAACTGAGGATTCAATGAAACAAACACCATTTAAGCCAAGTTCCACTACAATCCAGCTCATTGATTTGGAGACCTTGAGCCAGGATAACACCGGTAATATGAGTTCTAGGATCCCTAATAGCTCCGAAAAAGAGAGATTATCCAGTAGGTTTGGAGAAAATAAAACATCAGAGGATTCAGCAGCACGGCGCCTCACCTCATTCCAACTCCTCCAGGCCAAATTCATGAGGTCCACACCCAAACCTCCCATCACCCAACAAAAAGAGGTGGGAGGCCTGCCCTTCAAAAGAGGATTGGTAAGTAACACGAACCACAGTCAGGACAGGGAACAAGAAATGCAAGGGGGGCGACACTGGAATAAAAAGGAGAAAGGACTAAAGAGGGGGGCCACTGTCAAGGATATTGTGGCTAAGTTTGTGGCTGCAGAACAGAAGGAAAAGGGCGGAAATCTGCTGGGACAACAGCTGGTGAAACCACGACTTATTGGTCGAGGGATCCTCCTGTCCTCCTTGATGGAGAGATTTGAGACCAAGGCCACTGTGTGCAAGGGAGGAGACCTGCAAAGATCAAATGAAAGGACTTACGCAGGAGTTAAGGTGACGAATAATGTAACACAGATGGTAGCCAGTCATGAAAGAGGACAACAACAGGCGACGGATCAAAGTGTACACAAACAAAGGCGACCGAAGCAAATGAAATGTAAATCTGCTAGACAACAGTTGGAGGGAAGTCAAACTACAATCGGGCAAGAACAAAGACCTGATCCACCAATGGATATTTTACCGAAAGCAAATGTAAAGCTGACACCACAAATACATCTAACCTCAAAGCAAATGAGTGACAGGCCTTCAGATCAGGAGAATAAAAGCCATTGTTCTGTAAATCATCGTGAAAAAGACACTGAGGGTTGGACTTCAGGAGAACCTGGTGACGTTCAGACTGTAGGTGAGGAGGCTCAGAGAGTGGCTGATAGGTTAAAATATGGACGTCTACAGCTGCTGTGTTCACCCTCACTCATAGAATGGTCACTGCCAGAGCCTTGTGGGGTTCCAATCGAGGTAGAGACCCCAGTGGACTGGCGCGTGGCAGTCATCCTGCCACGTGCTTGTGTGTGGTCCTTAGCGTTGACAGAATCCTGCCATATACAATATTTCGAGAAACCCATGACGGAACGCACACGGCTGGAAGACATACCTAATTTGCATGAAGAAGCTCCTCCTGTGACCGTGCAATGCTCCCACACAGACTCTGGCACAGCTGAGCCCCACATTCGAATTCCTGAATGGAACTGCACAAGCCAGAACCTCATCCAGAACAGAACAGTGGAGGACCATAGCCCACAAATAGCTGCAATGACATCACCAAAGTACCTCATCCCCAGATATTATCAATGCGAAGCACAACCACAAACTCATCCCACTATGTCACCATCGAGCTCCAGTGCTGAGCCCCCTGTGAATGACCTACAATCTTTGTTCTCTCATACATCTATAACTGATTTTAACGCTGGAAACAAGACAACAGGAAATGTTCAATGTGTTCACTCACACGTTGATAACACCGGTGTACAAAATCAGCACCCAACAAGTCAGAGGACAGAAGCAGAGGGTAAACCACAGGAAAAAGATGACGAGGAGGAACAAAACAGCAGAGTAACCCCTAAAGACAACAAAGGTATAGACGTGCTCAGAATTTCTGAAGTGATCACCAGCGAGGAATTTGAAGACCACAAGACCTCTGCTGTAGCACGGCCTGATCAGATTCAACCTCAGACAGATAACCAGAAGAAGAAGCCAAAGTACACAACAATAAACTATGGGGATCCTTCAGCCAAACACACGTATAAACCCAAAATCATACGTTTCACTGACACTTTCACCTTCTGAATCAGAATCAGGGTATGCAGCTGTGGAGGTGGTTGGATGTATTGGTGTCACATGACCACCAGAGCAAACAGACACGTCTGATCGTCTGCGGTACGTTTCATAAGTCTGTTAACATACTGCTTCAAAAAGAGGCATTGCATCAGATTTGTAACAACAATGATAACCTTTCAATGACCTGCAGCACTTAGCGACCAAGTGCTTATCAAAAATTGATAACTGCAAAATGTACAGTGGAGCACAATAGCTGGAAATATGGCCCAATCTGATTACTGTATTTGTCTGAAAAAACTCGCCATTTACATCTCCATTCATGTGACATCAACATCTCCTCTACTCGGAACAGACGTTTGGAAATCAACCTCACTGTGTCAACACCGCTAACGCCACAGGTTGCATCCAGCCGGGGTGTGCCGTGGTCAGGTACTGAACAAATATAAGGGCTGTAAATCAGAGGACAAGTTCAGAGTTGAAAGGCATTTCATTTCATTTGGAAGGGGCTTTATGTTTTCATCAATTACATTTTTAATTGATTATTATTGCACATGCATAACATAACTTTTGCACACTATTACTCATGGTCTTTATATCTTCTCACATGTAATAAAGGTTTTTCATGATTTCAGCTGGTAGATTTCTGAAAATACTCTCTAAATGCTTCCTAATTCAATCATGACAAGAACTGAGCTTCACTGTATGCTAACAGTGTTAGCGTACAGTTAACATCCAGATTAACTAACTGCTGAGTGTATTCAATTACATGGTCACAGAGGTGAACATGCCAGACAGCAGTATTTAGTAGAGCTATCTCGTCCTGAGACTATTGAATGAATATGGTCATTTCTTATGACACTCTGATGAAACATTATGTTTTTGTGAGACAAATCTAAAATAATCTTTGCTGATGGAATGGCGAGTGAATGCATTAGTGAAAGGGATAAAGTAGCACTGGCCCAGAGCAGATGAATGGTTGCATGCAGTAATGCCGAACATGTCAGTGGTTGGAAGTTCATCCAATTTAGAGACCCCACCCAGCCTGCCAGCAGGATCAAAGTACCAGGATTACGTGGCTGAAACATGAGTGTGCATCTGAACTTACTCTGCTATTTTCACAAGGGATTAGTGTTGTACACAGGCCTTCATGATCCACCTTCTGTCCATCCCAAGGCATATCCTGAAAAGTAAAGAAAGAGTAATATGGTGTTTCTATACCATGTTTATGCATATATGCAGGTCTGACTCACTTTAATCTTATTTAAAGTAATTTCATTTAGGTCCGGCAAAGCAAACCTTTCTGCACATTTGTCAGAGTGCTGTATATGTGCTTTCCGGTGATATGTCAGATACAACACAGACATTTAGTATAAACGTTTACAAGGTCATTGCATTATGATGACAGACATTATGCTTTGATCGATTGATTTTAGTGAGGTTTAGAAAACAATAAACCATAATAATACAACCATACTGCCAGGCATCAGTAATGATTTTTCAGGATGATTGTTAAACCACCAATGGATCAATGTTCATACATTTTTATTTGGAATTGTACTGAAAAGCCCAATGTGACCAAAGATAGCAAATAAATACGAATGCATTCTTTGTAAATTGATATCAAATGATACCCAAGACATCCAGAATAAAGGGAAAATTAAGGGAAATAAAAAATGTTAAAAAAAAATTACAACTTCTCTTGAAATTAGGTTTTTTGTTCCATCTGAAACATATTGATGAACTTAGCTCGTATACTTACATTTTAAAAATAAAATAACCTTTATAGACATGAAATGTATGTAAATGTAAATAAATAATACACTCTTTATGGAATCTAACGGGAGGTTTCAGTCGTGAAGAACAGGTGGGTCCCTCTACCTGTGCTACGTGGCTGGAGCGCGCTTCTTAAAGGGCGTGGCCTTGCCATTTTTGGTACCTTCAGGTGTTATGGGAAATCGGAAATTAACCACATATTGATCGTATGCGAGGAAATAAAGAAAATGATTGGTCAACAGTTTTTTCAGATGTGAAATTTTGCGCGTTCAATTTAATATTTAGCTACAATGGCATGTCAATGAAAGCCCTGAAAAGCTCAATTATTTCATTTTGGAAAGGACAACAGTGTGCTAGATGGAGAACCTAAAGTTGCTGTGTTCATACATAGTGGAGAAAGTGACAAAGAGACATCCATTTTAATCTAATCAATAATCCAATTGAATAATTGTTTGGCTCTGGCAAAAACAGGGTGCCGGGGGGTATCTTATGTATTATGGGCCTACATGTTACATATTCCAAGAGCCAATATTTATTTGATCTATAATTAAAAGGGGTTAATTTTACTAAGATATTAAACAGCGAATAATCCACAGAAGTAGTTAAGGTCCAACGGAGGCTTAGGAAGAAAAACATCCACAAAAAAAGTGTTATTATCCCACTTTGACGTCCAAAAACTACGTCACAAGTCACATTTACAAGCCACAGGAGTCCGAGGAGGAGCTTACGGGATGCACCTGAAAGCACCACTAGATCGGATTGTCGTGTGTCCTGGGCCAAAGTCAGTCACGGGTCAGACACAGGTCCTATGTCTTCTTCAGCACGCATTAGAGATGAGGATGGACGCGATAAATTACTAAAGCCTCGTTGTTAGGATGGTTTTTGTCGTTTTTGGGTCGGTTTGTCGTGTAGTTCTGTGCAGCCAGTGACAGGTGCATGTTGACGGTGGAGATAAACTCCAGACGAACTCCGCAATCTGGGTGGCTGGATCGAGAAAACGTCTTCAAAACAAACCCAGAACAATTATTTGGACTTCTGGAGGAAACCAATAACTGTTTCTCATTCTTCTTAAAAGACAGCGGCGTCTTAACTGCGTCGGACTCCAGCCTGTTACACCGTTCACCTCGTGGATTTCCAAACATGGAAAGGGCTGAAAGTTAACCAAACGCTACCTCAACGTATCCGGTGACTTTGGGATGAATGTTAGTTGTTTTCGTGTATGTTGAAGAAGAACTAGGAGGTTTATGCACCTTGAGTCGTTCTCACTGAGTTTTGGGATATCACTGAGGAAGAAAGAGAGATGGAGAAGAAGAAGAAGAACGACAAAGCGTCGAAGGGGAGCAACTTCGCCGCCAGCACAGTAAAAGACAGAATAAACAGGTAACGTTTGTAACCTTAACTTCAGGATTTAAAAGTGTTCGAAAGTGTTTTCGGGCCTTTAAGTAAGCAGTCATCTAACAGAATCGGCTTTTTAGTTTTCATGGAAGCAGTAACGTTTGCTATTATACTCAATGGAGCCCTCTAGTGGTCACTGTTTGATTTATGCGTGACCAAGGTGTACCTCTGCGTGTCTTTCCTTTATGTAACCTCATTAAATCTATCCTAAAATGCCATCACAAATGCACATGTGCGATGTTAACAAATTTTAAAAATACTTTTTGCAGCCAGGTGTTGACCTGTCTACTACAAAACCCCTTCTAGCTCCAGTAAGACTCAGTGTTGATGAGGCTTTTGAGAAATATAATTTGGTTTTGTCAGCAATGCAGCATGATTAAGCACACTCTGTTTGTTACTTGTAGGACATATCCCCTGCATTATAAAGGCTTCTGCATCTGTGTAATAACTGACCACTCACTCACCGTTGACTATTTAAAGTCCTGGGTTACTTTCAGGAATTCCCTGTAAATCTGAATTTGTTTGATTAATTGCAATACAGTGGTTATCAAGCAACAATGATAACAACAGAGAACTGTGAGACAAAAGGTGTCCCTATATGTGTTTATACACCAATATTTCTTTCAGATCAGATGTAGTACCCACACTACACTTCTGCTCTAATATGTACCTTGCTTTTGTTTTGGCAACAAAGTCAACCTCTGTGGAACCTACCATTAGCAAAATGATCCCTTTGTTTTCACCCATCATTTAGTTATTTCTTTCTTTAAACTTGAACATCTTTGAGCAGCAGTTATTTCAATAGATGGCAACAACACTGAACTATAAGGTTCTTCAGATATGCCATGAGCTGTTGAGAAATAGGTAAGCTGCAGGAAGATTAAGGTTACCTAAGAATCTTTAAGACACTGGGTGGAATCATCAACACCCACACGTTTTTTCTTCTGAAACGACATAGCTGACACTTTACTGGATACTTTGGCCATACGTGAAACAACCGATCAAGACCTTAGCAGTGACAAGGTCAAAAATCTTTAAAGACCAACTACTGACAGATTCTGAAGTTGTGACAGTTACAAGGTTTATAAATTTATGCTTTTCATACATTATGGCAGCAATTGAAATGTAAGTAAGTAAATCGGAGCTCATCTGAAACTGACTGAATGTTTAGACAAATATTAACCTGTTGATTATTAGATTATTTTTTATTTTCAGTACATATAACATAACTGTTTTTGTCCAGGATTCCGTCAATTTCCTTGTTAAAGCGATGTTACAAATGTACTGGAACAGGATGTTTTACTGTCAAACATAACAGTAATTTAACTGGAGATAACAATAAATTCCGAGCATCAAAAATCACACATTCATTTGAAATGTAAATAACAACCCAAAAATTTACAACAAATAATCTACTTGAAATATGTCAATCAAGATTAAGTTAAAACAAAATTCAGTCTGCAAATCATTCTAATATATACGCTAACATCAATGTATCTACTGACACAGTTATCAGCGCCAAACCACCTCGGTGAGCACAGAATGAATATTTGATTATGAACGTCGTCTTGTTTTTTTTGTGGTCCAGAGTGGATCCGTACGGCTTTGAGCGCACAGAGGACTTTGATTATGAGTCCTACGAGGAGCTGATGTCTGAATATTTAGTTGTGCTCACCAGACGATCCATCAAGTGGTCCAAACTAATGAAGGGTGAGCCCAAAGTACAGAGGAATGGGAAATGTGAGTGTGAAACCCCAAAGCCAAAAATATCCGCACAAAGCTTTGTTTATATGCAATATAAACTGTTCACTAAACTTTAACACCGTCCTTCATCTTCAGTGAAGCGTTACGTTCGTAAAGGGATTCCTAATGAGCACCGGGCCCTGATTTGGATGGCAGCCAGTGGTGCTCAAGAGCAGATGGAGAAATACCCAGGCTACTATCAGTCCATGCTCAGAGCCCAGCACGACTTCAAACTGTTGGAAACCATCTGCACAGGTCAGGATGACTGAAGCACGTGACCACTGGCATCCATACACATACTAAAATGCTCATTTGCTCACCCACTAATATAAAATAACAAGAGTCTCTGCCTCTCAGACCTCAACAGAACATTTCCAGACAATGTCCTGTTTCGCAAGACGTCCAGTCCGTGCATGCAGAAAGCTCTGCGAAATGTGCTGCTGGCCTATGGCCACCACAATCCATCTGTGGGCTACTGTCAGGTAATACCGGGCTAGGAACGTCAAATTGAGTTTTAATGGATGTTATCGATGGCTAATTAATTTGTTTAGTTCTGCTTGTACAAACATTAGACAAGGCCATTGCTGGGACGTTGCCAGGAATAATGTAATTATTGTTGTTATGTCATTTGTCCTTCAATTCTGCTATTGAAAACATGAATATGTCACTTTGATCTTTCTCTTTCTTTATTTATGGTCAGTTCTGTCAGAAACATACATGTCACACACACAGTGTGGTTCAGTTCAGGTACTAACATTCAGTTACTAAACATTCACACTGTGTTTTAGAGCTAAATTGTTTTCACTGAAGCATTGTTACTCTTTACTCTTACTGCTGATGACTTACTTGTAGTCTGTAGTTTTTGTCTACTCATTCTCAGTTACCTTGAAGCTCTGAGTCATTCTGCTGACAAGTAGATTGTTGAATTGGTCTGAGTGAAGGTCAGCAGAATAGCTTTTTTTGACACTTAGAATCACTGAAAAACATCAAATATAATGACACTTAAGGGATAACATACTTTCGATAGTTTTTAGCTGGTCAGTTTTGCACCTTTTTTTGATTTGTGTATATTATTGCTGACCTGCATGACTTGGAATTCATTGACTTTTGTGCAGGATGTAACCTCTCCCCACCTAAAGTCTTTTTTATCTTTTTATTAATATTATTATCATTTCTACTTTTCACCATGGGGCTTTGATTGAATATACTTAACATCCCTCTCTTGTCCTAACGCCCTCCAGACACCCCCTCCTCTCCCACTTGCCCTTTTCTTGTCAGACATCTTCTCTCCCTGTTTCGTGGGCTCTTCTAAGGTCCTTGTAGTTGCATTTAATGCCTGCAAGTAGCAAAGGCCTTTGTGTGTACGTGCTATTATTAACATTTAATACTGGGTGAAAATTTGTCTTTATCTGACATCAATACATGATAGTGTCAGGAGGGAGGGACATGACATACACACTGTAATGTGATATAGAGGATGTAACATCTTTATCACTGAGCCACCAGACCATCACCATTTACCAAATGATGCAATGCAAAAAACCACAGCTGTGTGTAACAGCGCTGCTCACTTGAGAAATAACATTTATTGTATTAAATGTATTTAGTTCCATACAGTTTTATTACATTTATATTTTCCGGACTGACGTTACAGCTTTTTATTTGTTTATGCTGATCGTATTTGTAAATATTTCCAGCCTTTTAGTATGTGTCAGCGGACCAATATACAGTATTACCATATGAAAAGGAAAAGAAAAATTCAAATGGGGCTGATTTGCAATTCAAATGTTCAGCAGGACGCTATTGATGCTTTGGTGTCTTTTCCATCCGCACAAGAACCAGTTCATCAGAAACTTCCTCTGCCTGTTTGAACTTAGACAAAAACTGTTCTGTGTTCTGTTCATTTGTAGTCCTCTTTATCCTCCAGGCTTTACTGAGGTGTCCTGCTGCAGCCTGTGCTCTAAGCTGTGTCTTTCTCCTCTGTCTTTAGGGGATGAACTTCATAGCAGGGTATCTACTCATCGTCACAAAAGATGAAGAGAAGTCCTTCTGGCTTATGGAGGCATTATTTGGCAGAATATTATCAGGTGTGTGTGTATGAACATATACGCTCACTTATCTCAACGCTTGTGTGTGGGTGTGGGTGTTGTGGTTGTCTACTCTGCGTGTGCTAAGAATAAACCTGTAGGAGGTCACATGGGCTTGATTTGGGTCTAGTCTGCAGCAAGCCTTATAGCCTGAGACCATTTGGAAAAACTGTCTTGGTGAATTTTGTCTTTTTTGTTTGTGGTAAACAGGTTTGTCCATATGTGATTGCAAATATTGGTTGCTAATCTTTTGTAGTTGTTACTGTTTCAAGGTAATATCACAGCTGGTAACTAATAACACACACAGGTCAATAACCAATAGAATCTTTTGCCGTATGGAAGAATATCTGATAGTGTATGTGATGATTTTTTGTTTATTATTTTTGTTAAAAGTCCACGCTTAAATATTTAAGAACATTGCTGATTCATAATACTGTCTGGCTCCCAGACTACTACACTCCAGAGATGCTGGGGCTGAAGATGGACCAGGAGGTGTTAGGGGAGCTGGTGAAACTTAAAATACCCCAAGTGTGGCAGACCATGGTGGATCATAATGTCATGTGGACCCTGGTGGTGTCCCGATGGTTCATCTGCCTCTACATCGACATCTTGCCTGTAGAGGTGAGTGTGTGTGTGTATGTTTGTGCCTACATCCAGTGTGTCATGGTATGGCTCGCAGGCCAGCTTTTCTTGTATCCTCCAAAACGTGATGTACAAAATGTGAAATGTATCAGAGACTTCTACCGGTCCGATGGCTTTAAAAGGTGATACCAAAGCCACTATGTCTGTGGCCCACCACACCAAGCCCACCTTGGATTGACGGTTCATGGTTTTGGAAAAAGATTCTATTTCTGCCTGTCACTACCGCTCATGTCATTTGTTTGTTTTCTAACCATCGTATGTGTCATATACATGGTGATGTGGAACTCTCTAACATTGTTATGGTTAAATTAACTGTGTTAAATGTTATGTTATTATTGCGTTGCATGCAGTTAAAATGTTTGCATTTCTGCAGCACTACCTATCTGATTGTGTTTGGTCTACGTTTTGGTATGACTCAGCTTCTGTTTGAAATTGCAGACAGTTTTGCGGATTTGGGACTGCCTCTTCTACGAGGGCTCTAAAATCCTGTTCCGCGTAGCTCTGACACTAATCCACAATAACCAGGCCCTGTTCCAGGAGGCCAAGTCGCTGCCTGATGTGTGCCAGATTTTCAAGCAGATAACCAAGGGACCATTTGTTGATGAATGTCACACATTTATGCAGGTAAGTAAAAGGAGTGAGGTGAATAGATGCAATCAGTAAAGACCAGCTTGTCTAAAAAGTCATTACCCCAATCTGTTAATCTATAATCTGTCGTCTGCCTTTCCTAGAAAATCTTCACTGAACCAGGAAGTCTCTCCATGGCAACCCTAAATAAGCTCCGTATAACATGTCGAACACGCATTATCGCAGAAGAGTCCTGACCCCAGACCGTCTGTGTGACTCAGCAGACATTCCAGTGGGCCGACCACCCACCTCACACACCTGATGCACCTTTTGTAGTGTCGTTTATCACAGACTTATTTGTCACAAGGTTTATGTTTGGGCTTAAACTGAGTCATACAGCTGAAGTGTAAATATATGAAAATGTAATCATGTATGACTGCTGTACGAGCTGATGATTCCGTTTGAATTCCACATCCTGGTTCACATTTTCCTCGTGCGTCATAAATGCTGAATTATGCACTTTATTCCTGAGCGTCACTGGAGATAAAAAGCTTGGCAGCAAGTGTCAGCTTAGATGATTGAGTGTTGCACACAGTGGACAGTGCAGAGAGTCCGTCTCACTGATAGAATCAGTCAAGATGATTCAATATCATATTATCTTGGACAAAAGGTTAACCTTGCTCAAAATGCCACATAGATGCTGTATGTATGCTGTACTTGCTGAACAATGAAATGTGAATTATGCAGACAAAGTTTCATTCCTTAAAACATTTCAGGATCTGATGTGTGTAGCTATTTCCATCAGGGGTCTTTGGGAAGTAATGTTTGTGATCCCCACTCTTAATTGAAGAGATCCAAATAAAAAGGCTGCTTTTTTTGAACAGGTTGTCCTGTGTTCCAGTTTGAGAACCTTTATATTTGTCAGTGCTGATATCTTATTTTGTTGCCGTGGATAAAAATAAGTCTGGCCTTCTCCCAGCGCTGAGTATTCATAAACCAGGCCAAACAGCTGTTAATGAACAGCCACATTATCCCAGACAGGAAGGGAAATAAGGTAGATGCTCCGTTACACTAAGAACGAAAAGGTACAAATGAATGTTCAACTTTTATGTTTTTGACAACTTTTATTGACTTTCAGTAAGATGCGTAATAGAAAACGAGATCAAACCACTTACTATAAAAATAAAAGATCAAATCACTACAATTCAAATCATCTTATAGGCGAGGGGGAAAGCATAAATTACCAAAGCCTCTGAGGAAATCTAACACCCATGCACCTGTATTTTTAGCAACGCAGCGTCACGTTATGTGTTTTGGCTCAACCACTGCGTAGAATTCATCCAAAGGAGCAGCAACTTGTATAATTTCACCAGTTTAGCTATGAGACTCTGATTCATAGTTGAATCAAGCTGTCAGTCATTTGATGGTTCTCTTCAAGTGTTTATGGAGGAATGACATTTGGAGCTTTCCCTTTTCTTCGAGCCTCATGGTCATAAAGTAGGGAAGGGTATTTATTGGTGCTTCCAGGAATAAGAGACAAAGGTCTAAAGCATCACAACTATAAAATTTTATGAACAGAGGTTTCGATCATTGTAGGACTGAAATATTGGAATCCGAACAAAAACCAATCCGAGTTTTCGATCTCAATTTACTTGCCACAGCCTCCTTTTATGTCTACAAACCATTGAAGTCTCTACAAAAATATCTTCTGCGCTTCATTTGATTTCCAAACAATGATACAAAATGTACAGCACGTACAATCCTGCCCCTCTCTATTTCAGTTGCATGTGACAGTCAACATTCACGTATGAACAAACAGCTAGAAACAACACAACAAAATATCAGAAAAGCAAATTCACCTGTTACAGAAAAACATAAATAAACCATACAGGACAGAGTAGAGCCAAACAGATGTGAATTGTGGATTAGGTGAACTCCTGTTGGGATTTACCGAAAGGCAAACCAACTCAAACCATGGACAGCTAGTGTAAATACTCAAGGTCTAAAGTGTAGTTAGTACGTAGCAGGCATCAGCTTCTCTTCAGCATCCATAGGGTGTGAAAGAGGAAAAGTCACATGGGATATGCAAAAGCATGCATACAGTGGCAATTGCTTCCATTCACTCATCTTTTTACACTCTCACTCACACATACACACACACACACACACGTTAGTCTCCATCATTCAGTCAGTGGGGTTAATGTCCAATCAGATGGTCTGGTATCCAGCATGGCTCCTCTTCCTGCCTATTAGGTACGCAATGAGAACAATCAGCACCAGGCCAGCCAGAGCTGCTCCAACAATAATGGGGATGAGCATCTGGTCTTCATCCATCTGACACTCCTCCGCTGGGGACAGAAGAATAGACGAGATGGGAAGTTGGATTATTTAGTTTATATTTAGACCGATAAACATGATTTTGTGGAGGAAATTGTTGTAAAACCACAAAGCTACGTCTCCAGACTTAACGAAGCTCCTTTCTCTTCCACTGAATCATCACAAACAAATCAAGATAAAAAGCTTCACGTAGAGCTCTACCTGTTGCAAACTGGGTGGTGCTGACTCCAAAGGGTTGGACTTGCAGTCTGAACGTGTTGAGAGAGAAGACTGCTTCCACTACCAGCGTTTGCTCTGCGTTACACATGTAGGAGCGCCCGAGCGTACTCTTCAGGTAGTCCAGACTCATGTTGCTGGCTGAGAACGGAGCTGCGGAGAGAACGGAGCAAGAATCACAGATTAGACTGAAGCGGGTAAGATCCAACAACAAAGGTATCCCATCGGTGACAACACAGATGACATCATCACATACCAGTCATGTCAGGCCAGTTGGCGAGCAGACTTATCCCGCTCAGGTGGTACTTGTTGGAAGTGGTGTTCTGCAGACAGGAAGAGTGAAGTCAGGGACAACATCCACACACACACACACACGTAGACAAACAGCTGCTTGATACACAACAGCAACGATGATGCTACCAGAGTGAAGGTGAAGGTGAGCGTGGTGGATCTCTCCTGTGTCAGGACTAAGGTGGCCGTGTTGGTTTCACATGATCCCGCTGCATTGGTCAGGCCAGGATTCAGGTTCACTATTTCTCGGACAGTCTGCCAAAGTAGACAAATACAAAAATCGGTTTCTAATACAGGAAACCCGGTTTGGAAACGTCTCTACTGTTCTCCCGTGAATGTCTGTGTTACCTTATTTTGGGAAATTGAGAAACGGGACACGTTAAGCTGCAGCCCCACTTGGGCCAGCAGACACGTGGTGCCGTTGGTGCTGTTCACAGAGTAAAAACCCTGTTGGGGGATCCCTGCAGGTGTCGGGACTGGGGTAGGAGGAGGGGTTACTGCGGTGGTGGTAGGTGGTGCCACAGTGCTGGACTGATCTGCTGTACATACGCTTTCTGAGAAACAGAGAAGGTCACGTTGGGGTGAGTGTAATCAGGACCTCGCAACCAAGCACCAAACCTCATCCGACCCCCCACGCACACACATTTCCTTTCATTAGCCGTACCCGCAGAGCTCAGATCATTTCCAGGCATGTACGCCTCCAGCTTCATAGCAGAGAAAGTGACCGTTGCTCCACCAATTTCAAACGTGGCGGCGCTCAAACAGCGGTAGGTGGTGTTGAGCCTCGCTGAGACCCCAACAGAAGTCGACACAAGGGTGACCACATCTAAAGAAAACAATTACATCAGATTAGATTAAATTTGTTGTTTTTTTTTAATGTATTTCTCTTTTTTAGCTTTTCTCACCAGAGCTGTTGGACTCTGGGAAGACGGAGGTGTCGCTGAGGTTGTACTGCAGTGTCAAATTAGCAACACTGTACAGGCTTCCATTGGTTGAGAAGCTCAGTCCAAACGCATGGCCGGCTCCAAACACGGCCACCAGCCACGGCGAGCTGCTGTCGCTACCGCACGAGCTGCTGCCTGCGTCCACCGTGGCCGAGGCGGGCAGAGGGACCTCCGCCACTTTGCTCTGAGGAGACACCGAGGGATACAGAACGGGTGATCAACATTTGAACGATAAATGCCTCTACAGAGGGAAGGCAGAACATGGCGTCACTGTACACACCGTGCCGGTGGAGGTGTTGTACGTGATGGAGAATGTTGCCAAAAGTTCCGTCTTGATGCAGGTGCGGTTTCCCTCCGTCACCTCAAGAGTAACGGCCTGAGTGCAACCTGTAGAAGAGGACTTCATTAAGACGGTTCAGCCTGTAGATCTTGTGCTTATATTGATAACAGAGTATCTATTGTGATATGGAAATTGCAGATGTTTGTCGTTTTGTATTGCACAGTAAGAGGCTGTCAAAGAAGAACTGTCACTATCAGTTGGATCGCTCACACATATCAGACATTTTTATGCTGTTATTTCAGACTTATCCTTTTCTGGCATTCACACTCCCATTCACAGTCAATCTTTTCCGGATCTACAGTATTAAACTGGGCTGGATTTGAACGCAGGAACTCCTGGGTGTGAGGCAACAAGTATAAATTGACATGCGCTACCAAATAAATGAAGCAGTTCCCACAGGCCACCACCAGGGGTCTACAAACTGCTACAAGTGAAAGGTTCAAACCCACACAGATTTTATCCCCACGATGTTCCCATATGGAAGTTTATTACCCAGAATTCCCACTCCACACATCTGTGACAGTTTAAACTAAGCGTCTGAGTGTGGTTCCACCTGACAAAATTACCAAACCGCATTTACAAGCTCAGCCTAAGTGCCTACTTGCCTCACAGGATATTAATACCAGCATAGCCTAGACTTTTCCAACTTTTAGGCTATGTGTGTGTGCGTGTGTGTGTGTATGTGTGCAGTAGTTGGTAATGGTAGTGGCTATAATCCTCCCTGAAATTATCTTGAGTTTACTTTTTAACTATAAATAACGAGATCCTTCCGCTTAGGCCGACTGTCCAATAATACACATGCTGATATCTATTTACTGCCTGCTGTGCAAGGATGCATTTTTATTTCTGTGTGTGCAGGTGGTGGCCTGATTGTGGTTTATTCTGCCTAGCGACTGCTCAGAGGGATCAATGGAGCACAAACTTAATCAATCTGTGCGTGAAGGTTCCCAATTTGTCCTCTCATTTTCAGTTTCTTAGCTGACCTTAGCTTAGAATCAGGAGGATAGTGCAAATGGTAAAACGTTCATGATTAATTTATGACATAGCTGGCTGAGTCTCTTCTTCCTCCCACTTGCCTTCACCTTGTTTCCACTCAATCACTTTCTCCCCTATTAGCACCGAATGTAAAGAGACCTGTAACTCTCCATCTGTCCGTACACCCTGCTTGGCAGTAAGATGACCCTGATAACACTCTGTAAACACCGAGCAGACTGTTTACACAACACTGCAATCGCATCCTGAGGCAAATGAGGGATGTGGGGAGGGATGTGTGTGTGTGTGTGTGTGTGTACAAGGATCCGAGCAGCAGTATAATCAGCTGTGACAGTTAGTGTGTAGAAAAACACCTCACTCTCCCGCATGCGTTACCTAGCAGCAAGCATGGGTAGTATCTTGATAACTGTATTTGTAATATGTATTCTAAGAACAAAACACTATTTATTTATTTTGTGCTTCATCATCTTCAGTAAAACCCAGATGTAACTTTCATCAAAACAACTTAAGGTTCTGTATTTTCAAAATATTATGACGTCTTTATAACACTATTATGTATAATTGTATATACCTTTCTACAGGTTTATTGTTACAGAAAATGTTTTTTAAGAGAAATTCTCCTATATAAACGTTACTGGCGACAGATCAAACTATATGTGTCAGCATTAGCCAGGGTCCAGAATAAAGTAGGAATTATTTGGTTAATTCAGTTTAATTTTTACATGCCATGTCAACAGCAACTTCATTTAAATTCAAATGCTTTGATGTGATATTAGGGGGCTACCTTAGATTGTGAACTAATTGGTATTCCTGGCACCTCTGAACTAAAAGTGACGTAGGTTGGTTTCATCAAACCCAAAATCATTTTGAAGCATACAAATGTGGCAAGGAATGCACGAGTTTATTCAAAGTATCTCTGGTGTCTTCACATTTTTACTTTTTATTGAATCTTTCACTTGCCACTGTAAAATATGCATTAAAACACTAATAATAATTATAATAATAAATGTTTTAGACGTTAGTTTAAAATTATTGTGTTGTGTAAATAAACAGATATATGTAGCTCTAGATTTATTATTTATAACTACATTCATACATGTAATTTAAGGGATTTTCAAGAGAACGACATAATTATGAAAAAAATCCATTATCATAGCAAAAATGTGCCTGCATGGTCCTGTCTCATCCAGTCATGTTTTGGTGTTAAGGCGACCCTTTTGTTTATATTTGAATCAAAGATTGTACTTTTTCGCAGTAACGCCTTTACAGTAACTTTTCTGCGGACTGCTTGTTTTTCTGTCAGCAGTGTGTACGCAACAGCGGTCACGTGAAGCTCACATTGCGTACACAATACGTCGACTCTGTGTGCGTGTTTGTTCTTGCACGACAACTAAAAACACTGCGAAATCTAATATAACATAACATAATCTCATATGATATAATGTAATCTAATACAATACAATATAACAGACTGTTCTGGTTTTTATAACGCACCTACGCACGGACAGCTGGTCTTTGTCATACCCGTAATGACCTGATGGGGGTGCTATTTCCCCGTGTGAGTTACTGAAAGGCCGTCGGTCCCATAAATGCATCATCACTGGTCTTATTATTGCTCAAACTTGGGGTTTTGCTAGCTCCAACTTTTGAAGCTGTTTCCGCTTCTACAGTGGAAATCTGTTGGTCATTAATTTTCTGAGATATGTTTAGTTCAGCCCTTCATCCTTTCTACTCATGAATAACTACAATTTAATCCGCTACTCAGGTGGTTCAACGCAAAAACACTCTTCTCCTCACCTAGATAAAGCACTGCAATATTGGATAAACATGTAGAGCTATACGCAGTATCATGTGTAGACAAAAATGGTTACAACGTTACGGACAGTCACAATACATAAGACACCATAAAGGCATCAAACACGCTGTTTATAACACAGACGACAGTGTTGGGTTTCGTGACGTATTTTGGTCCAAAGGTAGCGGCAGGACGGCTGCGCTCGAACCGCAAAACACTCACCTAAAATCGCAAACCAGGCGAAGATAAACACGGTGGAAGCGTGGTGGTTTGTCATCCTTTAAACCGGGCAAACAGCCAGATCAGATTACGGGCGGTGTGTAGAAAGAAAAGCCCGGAGATGAGCCACTGCTCCGGGCGCAGGTGGGTCGACTCCCGGTCCGTCCAAATCTAAGCGTCGCCGAGGGCGCAGCGTCCCGACTTCTGTTTTGTTTGTATTGATCTACAGCTTGTAGATAGATCCGATGGTTGTTTCTGGATTGAACGTCCTCGTCTTGAAGAAAGGAGCAGCAAACGGCGTCAGATCTGTGAATAAGCCATGTGTCGTCATGTGAACTAGTAGCATTTGGAGCAGCTCCCCCGTCACGTGAGGTGGCTCCCCCCTCTGCTCTCTGTTCACTGAGCTCTATTCAAAGCACAATACTGCACTGAAAACCGCTCTGATCCTTCACAACAACACCACTGTAAAAAGGACACAAATGTGCACAGCTGGGCCGTAAATGACGCATGTGGGGACACTTTTTCAGGTCAAACATTCAGTTCAGTTCAGTGAGCATCATGTAATTTAAAGGTCCTCGTGTTATGATGTATAGCTGTATGAAATAGAAATACACAACTCAGGACAATAGCCACGCGAGTACATTACAGTGCGCCATTGAGGTTACATACAATATAATTACAACTCATCAGTATAATGCAGTTCAATGCACCAGCACAGCTACAACTGAACATTAGGAGCCAAACAAAGGTAGGATTTATTGCAGAACAGCTGATGTACTGGATGGCATGTGAATGAACTAGTGTACTTTATGAACCTGTTACTCGTGTTTACTAAGCAGTAAGTCAGCAATACTGCTCAATGCTGTCGTCCAGCTATATAAGTGAAATTAAAATGACTGCTCCACTTAGATTGATTTAGAAAAGATCAAAGTTTATGGAAAAAAGTGATTTGGAAGATCCGTGACAGCTAACTCTGCCTTTCCTAATTTCACTTATTAAAAATGCCCATTTTTTGTCCATTTCCAAGGTACCATGTGAGACACAGAGCAAAGTGCATGTGCTGTGGTCAGTCAGCTGATGGCTCTCATCAATTCACGAGGGTATGCAAAACCCTCGAAGGAACGTAGAGGCTGTCTTAATGCTGCTGTCCAAGACTTATCAGGACACTGTTACATTCTACTTGCATAGCTCAACCACATTTTTAACTGCAGACATGCAATTTACTCAAAACAATAAATGTTTCTCAGCGATGAGCATTTGTTTACTTTTTAAGTTAAGTTATCAGTTCCTCTATTTTAATTGAGGTAAAATAAAGTTTTACCTGGGGCTGGCACAAAAGCTGAAAATTTTCTGCTATGATAGTGAAAGTATCTATAGATACCCTTTCATTTTCACTTGCATCATATTGTAATCTGATGAGAGAGATTAGATGTCCTCACTGATGTCCATTTACATCCTGACCACAAAATCAATTTTTGCGTTTTTTCTCTCCTACAAAGCCATACTGGCTACGGCCTTGTGTCTAGACATCATCCAGGAGGTGGACTTTGGACTATAACCCACTGGCCTGGATGGTTTGATGCAGACATAACACCATACACGCAATGCAACACAGATTTGAGTGACCACAAACGAAAAGGAGAAAAAAAACTAAATGGTACAACCTACGCTCGATCACCTTTGTGTTGGGCACAGGTAATGAAATTAATACCACACCCTTCAGCGACATGGTTTGGCTGTGACATCTGATCTGGGTGTTTTTAATGGTGGAAGCCTTGCCAAGCAGTATTCAACATGACAAGGGAGAAAGCAGTGACACAAAGAATTAACAATGAAAGTTAACAAAAATGTACAAGCAAACAACCATTCAGAATGCTATGCTGACACTCATGAATACCAGAAACCAAGTGCTATTTTGCTTGTACATTTCCAAGTGTGTTTAACATCCTACATCCAACATCGTCAAGCTAGCACACTCAAACAAAGTAACATCTGCCATTTGCCATAAATGACAACTTCAAGTGTCTGATTAACTACCAATCATTCACTCATTCATTAAATATCCTTTAATTGAGGTTCATTTTTCTCACTCTTACATAGAATACAATCTGCTCTACAAAAAGTTCAGCACATGACACTGGACATTTGAACATTTTGGTCAAACATGAGATACCTAAAGAATACCCAAGTGGTTTTTCTGCTTGTTATGAAGCTTTTGCTTTCCCAACAGCTCACCGTCCCTCTGAACCACTTTGTCCTTTTCGAGTGAATCTCTCAATCACACCTCGTTTCTATGCTGAACCAGGCACAAACTACCAATCAGGGTGACAATCAGCAAAGTACACACCCAAGGGGAAAACTCCTTAAAAATACCGCTTAAAACTCAAGACGATCCAAACTACAGTAGAAAATACAGGAAAGTGCTAGTTGTTTTCAGTTGAGTTTTGCATTAGCAGATTTGTAAGTCACATCAACCAATCATCAACAACCTGGGCCACTCTTCTAGCCCCTGTTGTGCTCAAGAATCCCACTGAAGATTATGCAAAGTGGAAACAGTACAGCCCTGTGTCTCTCCTCTCTGGAGCTATGTGTTATCTGGACGCTGCAGTCCAGGATCATAGACGCAGAGAAAAGATGGGTATCGGAGGAGAGTTGGGTGGCTCATGGGCTGATTGCTGTTTCGGGGGCCAGCTGTTTGCTTGCAATGAGGAAAGCAAGGCAGTGACAGTCACAGCTCCTCAGGCAACATAGTGGTACTGGTTAGGAGTCTCCTTGTCACGTTCCATGTAGTCTCTGTCTATGAGTGACTCGATCCGTTTCTTGAGATCGCCCGGCTGCGAAGAGGGGAGGACATAATTTTGATTGGTTTTATGTATGGGTGTGTGCAAATTGAATGACAAGTAGAGTAGCTACGGAAAATCACAAAGACACTTGGGACATGTCACCTTGACTGGGAACTTCAGCTGATTGTAGAGCTCCGATACTAGCAGGTTGTGACTGAGAGTCTTTCTCATCTTCATGATGCGCACCACAGCTGCATCAATCTGATACTGCCTGTCTTGGAAGACGCGCTCTGTGGTGCTTACCTGCTCCTCTACCTAGAGGGGGTTTATTAACAAAACAACAAAGACACAAAATCATATCAAAATGTCGTAACAATTGTAAAGACTTGGTGACACAAGACATACTTTGGCCATTAGAGTGACTAAAATTGGTCATAGATGTGAACATTGTGAAACTAAATGCCCAAAATTAAGCTGATTGAAGAGAAGAAGCAATTGATAATAGAAGAGAGAGTTCGTACGGTTTCTTTCATTTGGATCTGATTGATCTTGATGCGAAACAGCTTGTGTTTAAAGTCGTTGTTGAAATTGAAGCGGTCTCCATCCTCCACGTCTTTGCCCCGAGGGTTCTTGTTGAGGACGCGCGCTTTTCCACAGGCCAGGGACTGCAGTGTACGCTTGAGCTCTCCCTCCTCTGCACAAGACAGTAGGGAAATGCATATGTTTTTTTCTCTCTTAACAGTATTACAAATTTAAGGAAAGAACATGAAACAGTGTCTAACCTATGCCAGTGGCGGTGCAGATGTCCTCCACGCTGAACTCCTCTCCCTCATTGAACATTAGCAACACCAGTGTCTGGAACAGTGACACCTGCAGCTCCTTCTTACCCTGCAGGATGGAGTGGTAAGTTAAACGCAGTTGAGGGCATATTTTGTGACGTAAAAAATGCAGACACGTCGAATTGTCTTTCCTTTTTAAGCCCCTACCTCTTTGAACTCCGCCTTTAGAACAGCATGACCTAGTGTGGGCTGCCACTGCAACTTTCTGCCACTGTGCTTCCCCAGGTAGAACAGCTTGAACACCTCCTGGAGTTTTACCATCTACCAAAACACACACACAGACGATTATGCACACGCTTGAGATTCACTCTTTGACCCTGCTCAGGAAATACATGTCAGAAAAACCCAGCTCTCAATAACACCACGTCCACAAATAATCAGCTGGGCAAAAGGAATGAAACCAAAAAATACCTCTGAGGGCAAGTGGACCTCCATGGGTGTGTATGAAGGCCAGTAGCCCATGGTGAGGATGTTGACAGTAAGCTCTATGTTGCTGGGCTCACTCTGGTTTTGCATGTACTGGTGAGAGATGTCAAAAGTACATCAAAATGACACAGCAAACTAAAATGATGATATCAACACTTTGAAATCAAGCGGTATGTGAGTGTGTACCTGTGTGCAGAGATTGGATGTACCTGTTTGAACTGGATCATGATGTCTTTGGACAGTTCCATGTCTTTAAACATACCTTCTAGCTTACTAGTAAATGCTGCTCCACATTCTGCAAAGATTCAAAACCACATCTTTGACCATTCAACACCAGCATACATGCGTTCTGAATCTCATCTGTATCGTGATTCATTTGCCTTTACATACTCTAGGTTCTTCTCTAGACTGTGCTACGAAAGGCATCATCAAAGGAGAAAGCATGTAGTTGAAACTAAGTTCTCCTTTCATGTTATTCACACGTATTTGCAAAGTTGTCACAAAGTTTTTGCCAGTGAGGTTTCCAAACAGCTTAGTTTATGTTTTATTTGACTGACAGACAACTAGCTATAATACACAGAATTAGGGTTACCATGTTTGAGCTTGGACAGCATAGATTTCTCTGCATCAACGGAAGCACTCTTGCCAACCAGCAAGCGCTTGGCCAAGTCTTTCTTATAAAAAGCCTCAAACACATCTTTTCCTAAGGAGCAAAAGAAATCAAAGGGTTCAACTAGATGTATAGTGGCTCAACACAAATATAATAAGAAAGCAAACATGCTCAAATTTATATTGACTACACGTGCAAGCAAAGAAAAGAAAAAGTGTGGCTGACCGTGTATGAAACGGAAGATTATCATTATCTTGTCAAGAATTCTCTCCAGTTCCTCTTCAGTGGCCTCCTTGTTACCTGCTCGTAACTTAGAATCCACATATTTCGCTGTGTGTGAAGCAATAACAAATAAATGTGTTAGCAAAAGATGGAACAAAAAGTAAAGCATGATACAATATATAACTATTTCAGTAGGTGTTCAAAAATTTGCAGACTTGGAAAAACAAAAACAAAACATAGCGAGTAATAAGTGCCACGGCATGTCTTTTTCTTTTAAGATTACTTTTTCGCACCTCTTCCTTATGACAATAGATACAGTAGAGGGATAGATTGGAAGTACCGGGCAGAGAGAGGGGATGACACGCAGCAAAAAGCACAGGTCAGAATCGAACCTGTGCTGCTGAGGTATTTGTCATGCGCTCTGCTATGTGAGCCTCTGGGGCGCCCCGGCATGTTATTTATCATGCTGGACCTACCAATAAGTTCAGCAGGTTTGTTGGGCCTCTTGTTGATGAAGGACTCAAAGGCCTCCTTCATGGCATTGATGAAACTTTCATTTCGGGCAAAGCAGCTCTGTGCCACATTGTCCATTTTGTCCTTGAAGTCGAGCAGGTCTTGCACCATGTCCTTGTCCTTCTCCGGTGTGCATACAATCTCTCCCCCAAATGCCTGAAAACCAGAAGTATGTATTTTTAAAAACGCAAACAGACAAAACAACAACGTAGGGTGTGTTAAGTGTTTGTGTACTGATCACCTTGATGTATTCCCTCCAGAACTGTAGCAGCGTGGCGAGTCCTCCTTTCACCTTACTGAAGAGCTGATAAAGGAGGGCCAGCTCAGTCACACGATTCTCATCCATTAGGGTACTCATTCCTGACAGGAAAACACAACATTACACTCACACTCTTCACGTTCACGTAAGAGACAAACATTTAGAATTTCATGTTACATTACTGCTGAACAACAATGAAAGGCTGCATTTTTTTTACTGTAGTCATAGACTCTGCTTCAGTATATTCCATCTAAAGCCTTTCACAGCTGGTTGCAAAACAGATCGAATGCTTGATGCTTGTTTAGGATTTAAAACATCAAAAACAATATAAGTGGTGGATGTGGACAATTTTTAATATAATCTAATACCCTGCAAGAACACGACAGAGAACCACAGCTTCTCTGTCACAGATTCATCATATCTTTTACTTTACAAGAAGGAACAACAACTGTACCCTTTTGTAATATTGCTGTCATGTGTTCTCCTAAAAGCTGTTTCTCAACACTGGTAATGAGTGGTTTTCTGTGGAAATAATAAGACAAAACAAGAAATATTGGTGAAAAGGGAACCATATAAAAACTCTTATACAAATATCCTTTCGGATTCTATAACCCCCTTCTGCCAAAATTGCTGCCATTCTTCAAAGCAAAATAATCTGTTATCTGTAATTATCAAATATTAACAGAACAATTAACAATTTTCAAACACGTAGGAGACCAAGATTAAAAAGGCCAAGAAAGCTTGTTTTACTGAGTGCTCTGGTCGAGGTAGCTCAAGATTCGATCATTTTCCTCCTCCAACCGACGAGCGACATGGTGCAGGTACTCAGGCACCTGGATAGAAAACAGGCAAAAACACCTATGCTTGGCTTCATGTATGACAATGATGTCAATAAGGTCATAGGCACATAAATGTCTAGTCTCACTCACATCTCTCTCCTGCATCAGCCTCTGTCCCTCTGCTGCATAAAGACGATTGGTCTCATTCAAAAATCTCTCCTCAAAGCAATCTTTATAAACCTGAATAAAAGAGAAATGTCAGAATTAAACACAATGACATACATTTTGCCCATTTGTTGAGTTTTAGTGTACCTGCAGGTCTGACAGCATGCCCAGCAGACTTCTTAGCAGACTGCGGTCTACCGTCTCTCCATTCCGCTCAAGTTCAATCTGCTCCAAAATACCATCAACTGTGCGTTTCTGAACTGCACCGTCACTCACAATGTGGGTGCGAAAGAGCTCCAACCCCGTGTCCCTGCAACAGGCAAATATCTTCAGCCTTATAAGCACAGTGGAATGTGCAAACTGGATGACATAAACACCAAATAAAACACATTAGATGGAATTAACCTTTATCTTACCAGATGGAGGGAAGCAGGGAGTTCTGAAGGACATAGGTACGATCCAGGAATAGAAAGATGCTTCGGATCATGATCTACACAAAGGAGACCAAAAAGACTAAACACAAGCTATACCATGATCCTACAAACACAAACCATGAACGTGATATTGCATAAGCACATCTGATGATCATCAACCCTTACAGTTTGCCTGCAGTGGTCCTGCCAGCAGCGATTCATCCGCTTCAGGAAAGAAAGGCTGTCCAAGGACTCTGTGAGCTCCGTGTTAAGGAATAGGCTTCTATTCACTCATCTCAATTTAATACTATTCAGATTGCTCATACGTCCCTGCAGTCATTAAATGTAAGCATACATGTTGAGCTCACCTCTCTGAGTAAGGTGTTTTTTCTAAATAACACATTATCTTATAGTTTCCGTCCTATTCGGGTGTAAACTCAGGAAGTTATTCCACTAAAAGAACTACTGACTAACTTTAAAAAGTCAATAACAATAAAATTGTCAAAGACTATGTGATTATGTAATTTTAAGATGCATTTGGGATTGCCATATTTTGATGCTACGATGTTATCGTACATTATGTCATGCATCTTTTCTGTTTATTTATGGACAGATTCTGAGCCGGAGTCATTTTTGATTCCATTGTACATTGCCCCCTTGTGAGATAACATAGCAACACCACCCTATCTGTGCCACGAAAATGTTACATAGAATGAATAGAATGTAATGTAATCAGGGATCAAAATAATGTCCAGCACATGTACACTTTCAATGCATATACACTTTTTGTGAGGAACTTTTGAGGAGTGGGTTTTCTTATGAGCTGCCATCTTTAGATCTGGAATGAGCTAATAGACAAACAAGCATTGAGTCCAAAATACATTGTGAATATTGCGCTAAATGTGCCAAATGTGATTTTATTGGGCTGTTAATCATGTTTCAAAGACTTAAGACTATAGATATCCCATCCACTCTAAACTCGCTTATTTTTAAACTGGTTTGATGCACGTGTCTGACACAGCTGGGAACAAAAGAGGATATTCTCTGAACTGCTGAATTTGGCCTTGCACATGATCTTCACAGACTTGTCGCAGCTGCTTGTACAGCGTAGGTGAGACTTTATAAGAGCACAGGTTCTCCACCGCCTTTTCAACATTAGACAGAGACAGGAGTCCAGAGGCACATAGAGAGGACAGAAAAACACAACAAAACATAGTGTTACCATTTGTACAGTTGACAGAAAACTGGTTCTTTCTCAAATGAGAAATCCTCTTATCATGCTGCTCTAGAAGACTCACCTGATAAAGCTCTTCCAGATTGTACTTGATAGAGGTGCTGTTCTGGATGGCACCCACTGCATCTCTTAGTTTCAGCCATGTGTCTTCAGTGTAATTCTCAGCTAGTTTTGGCCTGTCTGAAATGTAAGACCAACCATAATGTCAATCTTTAGATCCTGTACATTAGAAAGAAAGTGAATCAGCAGTGACAACTGTAAATAAACAACAGCAGCATATGATTTTTTTTTTAAATATCTGAAACAATAAATTAGTGAAGACACAGTAAATGTGTTATCAATTTCATGTGTGACCATTTTAACCAAATAACAAAATGAGTCTTGAGCTGGCATCAGACTCTGACAGAAAAACCTGGTGGTTTCTCCTTTCCAACTAAATATACAACGACTCGATTTCTATCCAGTTGTTGAGAAATTATGCATGGCAAATCATTTTTTGACATTTCCCTGACTTAAGAGTTTGATAATTCACATACACAGTTTACAGACAACCAAATCAACAAGTAACATGAGACAGATCATAATGTATTTAAATGATGTAGCCATCTTAAGTTTGCTCCTTTACACTTAGATATTGCAGAGAGGTGTAAACAATCAGCTGAGGGTACCTTTGAAATTTTTGATGACTAATTTCTTTGAGGCTCCTGTTTTGCCCGTGGCCACAGCGGAGGTCCTGGCCATCCCGTTAGTGTTGTGCTCCGTTAAAGCAGAGAAGCTGGCTCTCTTATCCTGTCGTGTGTCTTCAGCCATTATGAGATTACCCGGGCACTCTTTGTTTAGGTTATGTTAGCTCAGGCGCTGCAAACACCGCCGCGATCAGCGATTCTTTGGTTTTCAAGTTCTCTGCTAAGTTTGATAGATTGTTAGCTCTGGTGCTCTAACACGAACGCCGTGTTTGCGCTAAACCAGCGTTCTTTGGTTAAGACTAGAAATTCTGCTTGTTTAGATAAAACACATTTATACGACAACATAGATTAACGTTAATGATCGTTAACTAAATAATACAGCTACTGATAAGATGGCTAAGTAAACAGTTAGCTAAAAGTGTAAAACGGCTGCAGACTTTAGCTACCACTTTCCTCTCTACAACTCATAGTAAAAGCTGAAATCGCTATCCAATGTCCCTCTGCGCTACTTACACATTTAGTTTAGTTTAGTTGTTCAATTCTATAATGTAAACAAAAAAACATGACAGTAACACAGCTAGCGTAAATCCATATTGAATGTCTCTTCTTTTACCACATAGCTAGCTAGCACAACAAAATGGCTTTTCTCACCCAGTTCAGTTGGACAGGTGCATCTTGGGTGAAAAGCGGTGGAGTTGTGTTCACAAGCAGTTGTATTTTTGTAAGCATTAAAACAGGCTCGCGTCTACGATAAACTAACGCTATTGTGATGCAGATAATAGCTCTGTTAATGTACAATTGTGTACCGAATACGCACTCGCAAGTCAGCGGATGATACGTGACTAATCATTTAGATAAGCTTTTCTTGCTGCTGAACGGTCTTGAACGCACCCCAGTATCACCTGCAGCCCACAAGAGTTCAGTGCAAATGGGAGGCGGCCATAAGCAGGACCAAGCGTTTGCTACATTCAAGCCATACTTTCCACTCAAGCAGGATGACTGCGTTCGTATTCGTCCACGCGTAGGTGCCGTGCTCGCTGATTTTGGACAAGTAGGACCCGCCTAGTTGTGGGGGAACGGCCTGCTGTCCCGAGCCCTGCCTGCAGCAATGGCTATGCCTGCTAATGCCAACAGCTCCAAGAAGAGCTAGGTAGGCAGGGAGCCGTATCTCCGGGCAGTGAGACCGACTACAAACTAGCTGCATTTTCTCCAGACAGACTCCTCGTGATTGTGGGAACGTAAGGACGCCACTAATGTGAGACATTACTAATTGAAGTCAACAATTAGCCATAGGGTTAAGTTTTAGCTAGCTTACACTAACGTGCTAACACTGGCAGCACTATTGCGACGTGTGTTTGCGCTAGCCTAGCCAGACACTGTTTGCTGTTTTAAGCAATCAGTTCAGAGGTTCGATTCAACATATTCTGATTATTAACAGGATCTATTGTCAGACCTCTAGCATGTTTGAGTATTATTTGTTTGGCTGACGTCGGTAGCTTCAATAGCTAATTGAAGCTGATCGCTGTTAGCACCGAAACCAATGGTAAGTCAGGTAGAATATTATTTCTGTAATGGTATTAAAAGATTCTTAATAGTGCTGTATAGTTGTAGAGAAGCAAGTTGGGCAAATTATCAGGCGGTATAAGTTAGATTTTCATGTAGGGAATCAATCAAGAGGGATCATACGATGTAAAGGAGGAGCTCTATGAGAACATAACCACGTCAAATTCAGTACACACAGAAGATATCACCAGTTGGACTGGAAAAGATACTTACAATCTAGAAATAAGCAAATTCGTTCCAAGTGTGAAGTGCCTTTATTTTCAAAATTTCTAAAAGGACAGAGGAAGCAATCAGTAAAAGTACAGAACATTAGTACACATACCAAAAAGGAGTGCAGACTCATGTTAAAATATTGGTGAAAATGATGGGCAAACTAATAGTTAAGTACTGGAGAAGTTGTAGCTGTAATATCCAGGCAGTATACAGTGATATCTGTGGTTGTGTTTAATCGTTGTGAGGAATAGTCTACATCCACCAATGACAGCTTTATGAAAGTGTTGGTTTTACAGAATCATGATTTGTCATACTTTGGAATTCCCATCCTTTTTTTATTAGTGGTTCAGGATTGCTTTCCACAAAGTTTGCTACATCATGCCATATGTCTATCATGATTTTATGAAATAATTTATTCCATTAAAATTTTATTTCGTCATATTGACAATTTGTCTGATACCGCTCTGTTTGTCTGTTTCTCTAGTGTCAATGCCTTGGCAAAGATGAGTGTGAAGGCTTTTGAGCTCGTCCCTGCCGTGGAGCGAGATCTCCTGATGGGCGACAAGGCTCGCATCAACATAGAGTGCATAGAATGCTGTGGAAAGCACTTGTACGTGGGCACCAATGACTGCTTCATCCACCACTTCTTGCTGGATGAGGTTACTTCCCCCAAAGGGAAACTGAATTATTCAGCTCAGAAACTGCTGCACAAATACCTGGGCCTAAAAAAACCAGTTGCTGAACTGCGAGCTGCCTCGGCTTTGGAGCGGCTCATAGTTCTTTGCGATGGAATAGTTTTCCTGGTTGACATGGTGACACTGGAGACTGTGCCCTCTGCCGCAGGGGGTGGGGTCAAGATCAGGGGTGTTGCGGTGTTCTGCGTGAATGAGAACCCAGTCAACGGTGACCCATTCTGCGTGGAAGTGGGCGTGCTTTCATCCAAGAGGCGGACAGTGCAGATTTACATGGTTTATGAGGACCGGGTCCAGCTGGTCAAAGAGGTGACAACACCTGAGCAACCCTGCGCCGTTAGTCTTGACGGTTACTTCCTGTGCCTGGCTCTTACCACACAGTACATGATCTTGAACTACAACACAGGTGCCTCTCAAGATCTGTTCCCTTACAATAGCGAGGAGAGGAGACCCATTGTCAAGAGGATTGGAAGGGAAGAGTTCCTCTTGGCAGCACCTGGAGGTCTTGGTAAATTGGGCTTGTAATTTACATATTAGCAGATGAAGGCTTAAATCAAATCAAGAGTGGTTGCAACTAACCAGTCTTTTGTAATATATTAAATGTTTACTTTTGGATAGGATTCATCAAGTTGCTACCTTATCTGAGAATTGCACACAATAAACAGTTCATCATAGGCCACAAGATTTGAGTAACCACATAGAAGGAATTAATGAATGAATGAATTTGAATTTAGAAAACGTGATAAGAGAACTGTAACCAGCAACAACTATATATTTTTATTTTATTTTTACATGAACAATGATTTAACCAATTTAGTGATCACAAAATCATGTTCATTCACTTTACTGGGAATTTGCACTCTTTAGAGCAGGGATAAACACAGTTCAGTCCAAAGCATTGTAGACAGGAGCTGTGCATGTTTGTGGGCATATGGAGCAGAAAAAAATACATGAATGTTATTTATATTTTTTTGAACATGAAGCATCGAAAAGTTTTTCCACAGTTCTTGTTTTCTTATGCTCCTCTTCCTCTCCATACAGAAAGTCGACTAACTGAATAACAAAAGGGAGCCAGGAAACGTGGTGGTCATTTAGGGCCCTTTCCACACAATTACTGAAAAGAGGAGAAGGCCTATAATCAATTCAGCTAAAGCTTGCCGTATTCAATATAGTTGTCATGCACTGCTTGTACACAAAGACCACAATGCCAAATTATTTGCATTTTTTGTCATTTTTCTCGGTGTGATCACACTCCTTTTAAAATATTAACTTTACAATTACAATTACAAAACTTTGAATGTGCATTCTTCCCCAAAGGACCAATTTCTCTCATTATCTTCCATACTGTGGAAAAGCAAAGTTGTGTAACACGTGTTTCCATGTTCAGGAGAATAGGAGTTAATGTGTTTTGCTGAAAATGAATGCAGTCAGCGCAATCATAGTATAATAACCAGTCAGCACGTTGGAACATAGCAAGGCAGCTACTTTTTCCTCATTGGTTACTAAGATGGCAAAACCTGCCCACACAGAGTTTTTTTTTACGAAACCAATTTTTCTTTCCACCACACTCTCCTAAGCAAATTGTCTCTCGCCATACTTTGATACCCCTTCCTTCAGGAATGTTTGCCAATGCGGAAGGTGTATCCCAGAGGGCCCCTGTGAATTGGTCAGAAAGTGTGGTTGGTGCTGCTGTGTGCTTCCCTTACGTGGTGGCACTGGATGAGAGCTTCATCACCATCCACAGCATGCTGGACCAACAGCTGAAACAGACACTTTCATTTAGGGATGGACACATTCTTCAAGACTTTGAAGGTATGTTCCTCACACCTGTCCATGTTATGCTTCCTCAAGTTCTTTTCACCAATACTTTTTACATCTTTTAACTTTGAGTGGTATGTTGTATTTTGTAGGGAAGGTCGTTCTGGCGTCCACTAAAGCTGTATACATTCTGGTGCCCCTGCCTCTGGAGAGACAGATCCAGGATTTACTGGCGAGTCACAGAGTGGAGGAAGCACTTATCCTCACAGAAGGAGCACAGAGAAATATTCCCAAAGACAAGTTCCAGGTGTTTTGACATGCTCAGTGTCATTTTGAAATATCATATAATTATTTTGAAAGTGCAACAATCTAATAATCTTACGTGGCATAATTTACACGTGAGATCACTTTTTGAACTTTCAAACTTTGTCTGACAAAATTATACTTTTCTACATGCATAGATTTTGCACAAACGAATCCTCCAGCAAGCGGGGTTCATACAGTTTGGCCAACTTCAGTTTCTGGAAGCAAAAGAGCACTTCAGGTAAGGGAATGAAGAAAGTTTCCAGCCTTTTTTTAGCAAATTTACCGTGATCTAAGCAACAGGAAGTAACCCATGTGATGTCAGAGGGCATTTTCCATAACTTTACACAGCACCATCTACAGCCACAAAATCCTTTGTTTACAAAGAGCTCCCCATGACTTATAAAATCTATTTTATGCGTAAAAACATTACAGGTTGAAGGTAGTAGTAGATACTGTTACTCACACCAGTGTAGCAGTTGAAAACACTGTACAATAATGCTGTCAACTTGCTTCATGTTTGCTTCGTTGTTTTACATTCTTCTTTGTTAGGAATTGTGTAAGGTCAAACCTGTTGTGCCATCATGTCACGTTTTGCCCTTTACCTTATCTTCCCAGTTGTTGGAGTTTATTGGGAAAGCAAACAAGGAAAGTTGTGTGTTTACTTTTGTCTATGAACTGTCTGTCCAGATTATGGATCTGTTTTTGTGACTTTGCATTTTGTAGGAAGGGTCTACTGGATGTCCGAGAGTTGATATCTCTCTATCCGTTGCTGCTGCCAGCTTCCTCCTCATTCACACGCTGCCACCCTCCTCTCCACGAGTTTGCAGATCTCAACCACTTGGCACAGGGTGACCAGGAAAAAGTTCTGCGATGCAAGAAGTTCCTTATTACATATTTGGGAGAGGTAAATGAAAAGTAGGCAAATTTTACATAGATACATGTTTGCCAAGTTCTCGTCAGCAGTTCTTGTTACACCATAACTTATGTTTGAGCGGAAATCAAAAAATTTCCACATATGCTATCTGAACAGGTGCCTTCATGTGCAATTACAGGTTCGGAGCACAGAGGTGGCCAATGGCTGTAGAGAGGATGTGGACACTGCACTGTTAAAGCTGTATGCTGAGCAGGATCACGAGAGCCTTCTAGACCTGCTAGCTTCAGACAATGCCTGCCTGTTAGCAGACAGTGCGCCGTGGCTGGAAAAATATCACAAGTGTGTAATGCAGCTCAGGGCCCCATTGAGGCATTTTGGTTATCTTTGAATGAAAAATGCTTTATTGGATAGTTTGTGGATCTGAGATCTGTTGTTTTGATACCACAGTTTATATCGATGCTTGTAGACTATGTATTAACATTCTCTGTTTCAGATAGTGACATGCATGGCACAAGAAGGTTAAATATAGAAGAAGCAAATTCTAGGTTAGAAATTGCAGTTGTTTTTTTTTCTACCGATATTTAATGGAGATGAGTAACTTGCTGTACCTGTCTTGAGTATCAGCACACTACTGTCACTGAAAACATGTTGAGGCAAAGACAAAGCAGCACACTATTTACATTATTAGGGCCTCCGTGTAACTCATTATTAGTAATACAAATATTTCTTTTTTAATTCTAGCCTTTGCATGAAGCTTTTTATTTTCAATTGAAATATAAAAGTAATCCCAAGTTTAAGTAAGTGCAGAGGAGTCAATAAGAATTCTTTCTTAGTCCAGTGGATTTGCCAAGTGAAAATCAGACATCTCCATCATCCCCCACCAGCTATAAACTAAAAAAAAGCAATCTCAGTGACTTATCTTGCATCTAAATGACCTAAAAAGCATGAACCTTTGAGCATCACTTCATGTGTAATAAATGCATTTGTTCCTAGCTCTGGTATTAAAATATATATAATACTGTACGAAACTACGATGTAACTGGACATTTGAACGTTTGATTTTTTTTATTTTATCCACTTTGAGACATACAGATAGTTCTTGCAGATTATGAAGGCTTTTAGTAAAGTTTCATTATTGTCATCACAAAAAACCTTGCCGCACTTAGAGTTGCTAATCATTTTTCCCTTATTTACAGATACTTTGCACTTGGGCTCCTCTACCACTACAATGGTCAGGACTCTGCAGCAATCCAGGTAAGCGGACATAAAATCTCTCTTGTGATTGGTTCTCGTAAAAGCTTTACAACACAATGATGATGATTCCCTCTTTATTTTCCCATGACAGTTGTGGATCCGTGTGGCAGATGGAGATCTTCAGGACACTACGAGACCTGACCTATACGAGTACATTGTGGACTTTCTCTGCACCTGCTGTAATCTCGACCTTGTGTGGAAATATGCAGACTGGGCCTTGCGCAGAGATCCCACAGTAGGTTTCTGCATTCTGTTTGCTTCTTTAGATATTTGTTACATATTTTCAACTACATTCTGTGTGATGGTAGAGCTCTGGCCATAACTGTGTATATCTTCTTTGCTTTCTTAGATAGGTGTCCAAATCTTCACCAAGAGGCCTGTTGGTATAGACAAGTCAGGTGAATTGAACCCTGATGATGTTATATCTTACTTGGGGAAACACAGCCAGGCCCTGCTTCTCTACATTGAAAATCTGGTACTGGAGAGACGGATTCAGGTATAGAATCCTAAAATATACAAATGGTGTGAACTACAGTTTCATATATTTTAATTGTTTTTATACCATGTTTGTGGATGCAGAAAGAGAAGTTCCACACACACCTGGCTGTCTTGTACCTGGAGAAGGTTTTGTCTTTGCTGTCAGAGTCTCCAACAAATGAAGAGCAGCTGACCAAAGCAAGAGAGAAGCTCCAAGCTCTGCTCAGGGAGTCCAGCCTGTACCGTGTGCAGTTTGTCTTGGGTGTGTAATTTGTCGTACAGTGTTATCACATTACGTCTTGTGAGTAAGAAATAAATGCAGTTTTCACCTTTTCTTTTTGTTTAATTTATAATGTATTCAGTCTTGTTATGGCAGGATATATTATTCCTGCCATTTGATCCTTGTGTAGATTCTTGCAAACAACTTGTAGTGTTCTAAATTCAATTTAAATTTCGTATACCAAGTGTTTAACTATGATTATAATTTAAAGGTGTTTCATAATTTTGTTCCATTATGGCTGGAGAGATCAACATCCACATTTCGACCCTCAAAAACTCGTATCTCTCTCCTGATTAGGCAAGATCGAGAACTCTGAAGAGCTGCTGCTAGAACGTGCAACACTACATGGAAAACTGGAGGAGCATGATAAAGCACTGCATATACTGGTGCACAAGCTCAGAAACTTCCCATCTGCTGAGGCGTACTGTGTATGGGCCTCTTCTTGTCAGGACCTGGCCTACCAACAACGGCTATTTCACCTTCTCTTGGGAGTGTATCTAGAGTGGAGCCTTCCTGGAAAATCCCAGACAGCAACAAGCGGGGGCAATGGAGACTTGGAGATGGCAGCAGTGGACCTGCTGAATCGGCACGGTGAAGTTTTTGATGCAGTTCGGGTACTGAACATGCTGCCCGAGGACTGGTCACTGCAGCTAGTGCGGCCCTTTTTGGGACGTGCCATCAGGGCTAGTATGCATTCCTGCCGCACCTCCCAGCTTGCTCTGGGGTTAGCACGGTCTGAAAACCTTCAACTGCTCCATGACAGGGTGAGAAGCACATTGCATAAATCATCCTGTTTATAAATTGAAGCTGTAATTTACATATTGAAATATTCTTGTTGTTTTTTTATTCCCCTGCTAGATATTGTCTTTTTGTGAGCGTAATTGCTTTACGCTGATCGTCCTGGTGTAACTCCTGTTCTCCTGTTTTTTTTTCTTCCTCTCCACCAGTTGAAAGAGCGAAAGAAACCGATTGTTGTGTCTGACAAAAAAGGATGCCACCTGTGCCACAATACCTTCAGTAACCCTGATGTTGTGTGTATGCCAGGTGGAGTGCCTGTCCATACTCACTGTGTTGCCCAGAGAGTAAGAGACCCTTCTACAAAGAGACAGTTAACTAACAGCAGTAATCCTACGTGAGACTCGAATCTTCAAGCTACAGAGTGGATTGATGTGATCGGAGGCACCAAAACAACAGCAGGACATGCTTAGTTTTTGGATACCTAAGGACAGTAGGAAGTTTAGAAAAAAAAAAAAAAAAAAGCACAGACCCCCCCCCCC